>JAVLUX010000032.1:37239700-37444700 GCA_032164185.1 Moxostoma hubbsi
AATACAGTTTTCAAATTATTTTTATATATATATATATATATATATATAATTATTTTTTTATTCTAACTGCCCCCTTAAGCTTAATAGCTGTTTGTTCAAATGCTTATGAGTTCAGCCATATTGGAGGTTTGAGCATGAACTGCCCATTTAAGGAATTGCAGAGACCGTAGAGGAGACAAAGGGTGTTTCTCAATGCTAAGAACACAGCGAATGGACTTGCGTTCTTATGAATGTCTTGTCATGCTAACTTTAATGAGATGATCCTGCCACAGTATCTCTGTCGGTTTCAAGTCAGGACTTTGTCTAGGCCACTCCAAAACTTTAATTTTGCATCTTTTGAGCCATTCAGAGGTGGACTTTCAACTCAGACTGATGACCAGAGTTTGATTTACGCCAGATGTAACAGGACACCTGTTTTCCTGACAGTTCCACTTTCAACACATCAGTTCACAGAACATTCTCCCAAAAGTTGAGGATCATCAAGGTGTGTAAAATTCAAACAAGCCTTAATGTTGTTCTGGGTTAGCAGTGGTTTTCGCCTCACCGCACTTCCATGGATGCCAGTTTTGGCCAGTGTCTTTCTGATAGTGGATTCATGAAAGGTGACCATTATTTATGCCTGCAGATTCTTGGATGATGTCCTTGTCTTTTTTGTGACCTTCTGGATGAGTCGTCGCTGTGCTCTTGGAGGAATTGTGGAAGATCAGCCACTTCTGGGAAGGTTCACTGAGTTTACTCCATTTGGAGATAATGGCTCTCACTGTGGTTCTTTGGAGTCCCAGAGCCTTTCAAATAACCTTGTAACCCTTTCCAGACTGATGTATTTCAATCACCTTTTTCCTAATTTCTTTTGACCTTGGCATTTACCTTGTGCTACTGTAAAAGTTCTATTTAGGTGTTGATTTGATTGAACAGGGCTGGCAGTAATCAAGTCTGGGTGTGTCTATTCCAACTGAACCCCATTATGAATGCAGTTTCATAGATTTGGGGATTTCGTAACTAAAGGGGATTATATTTTTTCACACAGGCTCAGTTGGTATTGGATAACGTTTTTGCTTCAATGAACTCTGGGTCCAACTACTGTGTCGCCTTCCAAAATGGTCAGAAATCTAGGGGTAACCATCGATAGCAAACTAAATTTCACAGACCACATCTCAAAGACTGCAAGATCATGTAGATTTACACTCTACAATATCAGGAAGATAAGACCTTTCCTCTCTGTACATGCCACACAACTGCTTGTTCAGTCACTTGTCATAACTAGACTGGACTACTGTAACGCTCTCTTTGCAGGCCTTCCTGCATATGCTATTAGACCTCTGCAAATGATCCAGAATGCAGCAGCACGTCTGGTCTTTAATGAACCAAAGAGAGCACATGTTATACCACTCTTTGTCTCTCTCCACTGGCTGCCGGTTCATGCAAGTATTAAATTCAAGGCCCTGATGCTGGCATACAGAACAGTCACTGGGTCTGCTCCAGAATACCTAAAAACATTTCTGCAGAGCTACATTCCCACCAGAAGCCTGCGGTCGGTTAAGGAACGTCGCCTTGTCATACCAAAACAAAGAGGCACCAAAACACTTTCCCGGACTTTCAGTTTTATCATACCATGTTGGTGGAATGACCTTCCCATCTCCATCCATGAAGCTGACTCACTCTCTATCTCCAAAAAACAAGCTAAAAACACATCTTTTCCAAGAGCATTTAACCAGACACTTAAATGTTTTTTTACAATTCTTGTTGCACTTAAATCTGTTTTGAATACTATTGTGATGATAGTGTAGTATGGCACTTTTCGTACCACTGTCTCCTTAAGATGATTCGCTATGTTTTTTCCTCTTTTGTAAGTCGCTTTGGATAAAAGCGTCTGCGAAATGAATAAATGTAAATATCATTAACATTTAAAAGCTGTATATTGTGTTTACTCGGCTTGCCTTTTGGGTTATGTTAGAATTTGTTAGAATTTTAACTATTTAATACAAGATATACACAAACAGAAGAAATCAGGATGGGGGCAAATATTACTTCACAGCACTGTAGATTATACATTTTTGTGGTCGTATTGCTACAGATGTTTTTATGCCATTGTGTCATTCTTTCCTTTTTAGAAGGTCACACATCATTTAGTGGCCTATTTAGAATGAAATGCAGAGACCGTAGAGGAGGCAAAGTGTGTTTCTCAATGCTAATTGAGACCAATGGACTTGCGTTCTTATGAATGTCTTGTCATGCTAACTTTAAAAGAACAAAAATCTGTTAACACACCCTCATGTGTTTCTTTGTTACATTTACATTTTCACATTTGGCAGACACTTTTATCCAAAGCGACTTACAGTGCACTTATTTCAGACAATCCCCCTTAGGCAAGCTAGAGTTGTGTCTTGCTCAAAGACACAATGGTGGTGGCAACATTCTGCTTACCAGTTCTGTGCTTTAGACCACTACGCCACCACCAATACTTACAAAATGATGGCCAGCAAAACAAAAAATTTTAACGAGTATGATGACTCTCATGATCAGTCAGACTTTCAAAAACTCATTGCGGAAACTCATGTGGGAAAACGCAAAAAACATCTGCCACTGTAGTGCAGCTATGACTTATGGGATTTTAAAGGGGGACTTGCCCAAAAGTTACCATCGAGCATTCTCGATATTTAACCTCATCAAGAACACATCTGGCCTGGGTAATTTTATGTGAATGATGATGTCGAACAAGTCCACAAGAACATGAGATTCTCAACAAAAACTGATCTTGTGAGATGAAAGATGTCCATTTATTATTTTTTTTCTGTCTAAAGTTGATACATTTGTATTTAATCACTGGGTTATCTGTTTTTGTCTGTGGTTTTTGGTTAAAACAGTCTGGTTCCAGAAGTAAAAAATCTAATTTTCAGAATTTTATTTCAACTGAATGGTTTAGAAATCGTGTTTTAAGATTAGAATTCTTGAAGAACTAGACTGCTGAAGAGATCCACCAATCAGATAATCACTGAGCTCTACAGTGACCCCATTTGCAATGGTTCATGGCATTGTAGTTCTTTCCTTAATGAATGATGTGTTTTACTTTTTTTGTCTTGTCCAGTTTTCAAATACTTTTTGGTTCAAATCAAAGTTTGTATTTTGTGATTCACCTTGGAGCTGGATGGTTTGGTTCATGGCTCAGAACGCTTTTATGAAGGGTGTTGTGAACTCCCTATAGAAAAAAAAAAATGAATGGGGAAAATACTTTCAGATTCAAGCTGGTTAAATGTGTATGGTCACTTTTGCACACTATTGTAACACTAGTTATGAAATGAGTCAAGAATAGTCTTCTCAATTAAACATTTTAAGTAATTTCAACTAATTATAATGTAGGTCCCAATTAGACTTGTCTATTAACAAATCTACGTGCTTCTTTTAAGAATAGATAGAAGGTAGATTTAATCTGCATTTAGAGGGAAAATGTTAGAATTGTGACAATTGCCCAGGTCTGCCTTACATTATTCACATTCGTGGTTCATCTGCACTAAAAATAATGCAGAGCAAAAGAAATATCCTGAAGTGAATTGGTCTAAAGACTGACTGGTTTTTCTATATTGGTTTTTCACTCATTTCTGTGCTTGTCTTTTGTGTTTCAGAACTTATTTAATTTGATGGAAAGAAGAAATTGAGCTTTGAACATATTTGATTTCTAGACGCATGTTGACTGTATCAATGGTTGACTACCCTCATCCAATGAGTAGCAGCCAATCAGTGATGAGTGCTCTGGATAAATCGACAGTCATCTCGGCTTTTAAACCCTCACACTCGCGCAATGGTAGCTCAGGATCTTCACGCCACTCTCGACAGGTCAGTGTACTGCTGGCATTAATTATTGTCTGAAGTGTTTGCAGGGCCATAAGCGCCATAGATGTTGAGTTGGGGAGGTCAAAGACCTGATTCCAGTATTGAATAGCCTATTTGGCTACATCCTTTTAATGTTAGAAATGTTCTGTTACTTTTTGACCTACTGTGTAGAATTTGCTTCCATATTAATTTCAACATTTAACAGCTTTGATACAAATTTCACATGGTACTCTTTGAATGAAACCTAAAAGAGACTTTGAGCAATCTCAAGCCACATCCACACAAGTTTTCATTTTGAAGCTTAATTATTAGTTTCCAAATCATGCGTTAATGGCGTATGTTTTTGAAACGTGTGGATGAGAGCGAAAATGGATTAGTGTGGACATGGCCTCAGAATCACTTTGGCTTTTATATTTTACTGATATGTGTTAATTTTTCTGCCATAGAACTCCAGGGACTGGGAAGTTATATCAGATACAGAATCTGCTGCATCTGTCAAAGGGAATAACAGTGTTCCTGGCATTTGTGAGGGATTCCTCATGAAAAAACGCAAGTATCCTCTACAGGGCTGGCATAAAGTGAGTAACACGACATGGTTAATTGTACTGTATATGAAATCACTAGAATTAGTAAATGCATGTACCATGTGCTGCATTTTGTTTTGTCTTTTAGAGATATTTTGTACTGGATAAAGGAATTCTCAAATACTACAAAACTCAACAGGATGTAAGCCCAAAGACTTTCTATTGTTGTTTTTAATCATTATTATGTTTTAACTTCTTTGTGTTCATCTAAACATGTGTATGCTCACCCTCAGATTGGCAGAGGCAAGGTCCATGGTGCTCTAGATGTGAGTCTTGCCGTCATGTCTGTGAACAAGAAATCTAAACGCATTGATCTTGACGCAGGAGACAACTTGTACCATATGAAGGTGTGTGTCTGACTGACAATGTCCATGTATTCTAATTAAATTTTGTAATAGATTAATATGTGGATTAAATTGAAGTGACTTCTATTTCCAGGCAAAGAGTGATGACATTTTCTATATCTGGCTGACTAAACTAACTGCTCATCGGCTCTTCAAGAAGAATGAGGCCATAAATGTCCATCAGGGTGTTTTACAAGCACTCTCAACAGGAAACAGCAGCACTTTGCCTGCCATGGCGAATCTTGCACAGAGAAACCGAGTGATGGTTAGACAACTGAAGCAGCTTTGTGCTTAAAAAGAAAATTGTATTGTTTCCAAGTGTTGAATTATTAAGGGACAAAGACAATACATAGTAATGCTCCTCTTGAGATGCATCAGCTATTGCTTGAAAAACTGATTCCACAGTCGCACTTGGGAATGTTTGATGTTTGTTTCCAGAGGCTTACAAAGAGGCTTTTTAACAGTTTGTTGAAATAAATGTAGAGTTGTCCTGTTTTTGGAATGTCTTTCATGGCATTTGACCGTGTTTTTAAAAAAAATAAATATATTATTATTTTTTTTTTCCCCCAGATTCCACACTATCAGAGCTCTGCATCACTATTCGGGTCAGAGACACAAGGTTCACCATCAGCCACTTCATCTCGTGTGAACAGTAAGGTTTCTGATTGGCTCAAGCAGACTCAGGAGGCCGACATGTGTCAGCAAGGTTTGTGTTTCTTAAAACCAGTTTAGGGTCTTATACTACAACATAATAATATTGAAATTTCAGTGACAAGACATTTTGATTAGCCTTAATTGTCTCCCTTTCATTCGTAGGAGCACAGTCAGCACACATACAAATAAACTACAATTGACATGCATTTACACATCATATAGATTGCACAAAGCCCTATACCAAAATATTTAAATCAATGAGAGCCATAACACCCCCCCCCCACACACACTTCATTATTATTAAATAGTTTTATTGATAGTGCTATACCTAACTAAGCACAATGTATACCTGTTCAACTTGCATGCATCAGCTCATACTCTTTGTGAAGGATGTGATTTAGGGTCACAAAAGATTTTAAGGCCCTGCTTCCTCACAGTCTCAAGTATCTCCTGAAGAGATGATGATTAATTATTTTCCAGACCTTCTATTCAAGTTTTGGAGTTGTGATCAGAGTTTAATGGACCGATTAACAAACCATGTTGTGATACCATAGCGGATAATGGGTTCAGTAACATAATGCTTTTATCCACTCCATGGACCCGGAGCCTTCTCAAAAAATGCAAATGCTGACTAACTCGTGAACAAACATGCTCTACTTGATGAGCCCATTTTAACTGAGAATCCAGATTAATACCAAAGTATTTTGTTAGTAGAGTGTTGTTACATGCTCAATACTTTCCACATTAATTCAAACTGGGCTGTGATCACCAACAACCTGGGATTGAAGACCCCACAATGAAAATCTGTGAGCATACAGCAGTGAAAACATTACACCGTGTTCAGAACTGTCTATGATGAGCACTGCAGAATATGTGACCTGATTCACTTCCTCACATGTCTCTCAGAACTGGCTCGATGTCAGGTGGATTTGGCCGGACTCTCCCATTTAATCCAGAAACTTCACTGTCATGAGGGCGGTCTTCCAATCACTGACAATGACCTGAAGCGCCGCATCAGCATGCAGGTACATCTGTGTGGTCTTGGTCCATTATTAGCCAGTGAACGCAAAGCTTTTGGTCACTATTATGTGAGACCACAATAGTGTTGTACAATTACACGGATTTCAATATTCTAAACATGATCTTGTGATTTGTCTTTCAGAATCTCAGTCTTGAGAAGCCAAAAAAGAAGTCTGGAAAGGTCTGGGATCACTCTAGGACACTGTCTCAAGTCGAATCTCTTGGTGTTGTAAGATTATTGTCATTTCTTCTGTTACTTTCTTAACTGTGCCCCAGTCTTCAATTTTTCTTATCCTCTTATGAAGCTCTCGTAACACCTCAGCAATTTGTGAATAAAGCAGCATTTCCATCCCATGTGTTCAAGAGAACAAAATCACCACTTGAGAGTGATATTAGAGAATATAATAGAAAATTTTTATCTTTGTTTCTGACATTTCACAAGAACCAGAGCAGCATCTTCAGAAGCTATGTGACCATATTGGTCACTGGGTTTGTCTAGTTATGAAATATTTAGTTTTTGTGCGCATCAAAGAATTTATTCAGTAAATGTTTTTCTAGCATATTTTATGCACGTCTTATTGAATGAAAAAAGTATCCACATCAAGCCACCAAAAAAAAAAAGTATAGATATTATATCTATATCTATATTTATTTTGAGATTAAACTCACCGGGCAATTTATTAGGTACACCTGTACATTGACGCATTAATGTGATTATCTAATCAGCCAATCATGTGGCAGCAATGTAATGCATAAAATCATGCAGGAGATCAGCAGTTACAGAAATACTCAAACAAGCCCGTCTGGCACCAAAAATCATGCCACGGTCTAAATCACTGAGGTCACATTTTCCCCCATTCTGATGGTTGATGTGAACATTAACAAACTCCTGAAATGTATCTGCATGATTTTATGCACTGCACTGATTCCACGCGATTTGCTGATTAGATAATCGCATGGATGATTGTTGGCTTTAAATTGTTGTGTTTTTTTTAATTATTTATTTATTTTTATTCACATCCTGGTGTTTCCATCCAGCATTTTTTATGCAAAAAAAAAATGCATGGACGGAAAACACAGTTTTCAATGTTTTGTCATCTTTCTGCTATCTATATGTCTAGGTGTTGTTGTCCTCATCTCTGGCTTTTCTTTCAGCAGTTTTCCTCTAGTCATTTGGGAACATCATCTGGTCTGACTGCTTCCCTTCAGTCCATCCCAAACTACGTTTATTCCCAGCTGTCCACACCGGAGGCGTCCTCACCGGAAGGGAAGAAACTGCAGCTGGACATCTATGCGATGTGTGAAAGAGGTACACATTCATTCTTCAAATAGAGCTGACTGTTAGTTGAGAACAATTTGCTGATCAACAAGACATGGGATCATAAAAAATTGTGTCTGCAGTTCACGCGTCTCTAAAATCCATCCATGAATCTCTCGCCGTGGAGCGTGAGCGGGTCAGACAGGCTTGGGCGGGGCCGGACCTTCGGCAGTCCACCTCAAATCAGCTGGCTACGCTGTGCACGACCCTTTCAGAGGTGAGGTGGTGACCGAAAGAACGTGAAACGAACAACCTTCTGATCCCTATTGTTACAAAAAGTGTTTTTATTAACTTTTAGCATTTGCTTTTATTTAGCTTGAGATGCAGTCGCGTTTAACCAGAGTTCACTCTGTGTCGCTGTCATCTGAATCCTCAGATGAGTCCTACTGCACGGTGCGTCAGGATCAGGTGTGTTCATGTTCCATTCAGTTTCAAATTGTCTTATTTTGATGGACTTCGATTGATTGTTTGTGTCGTTCACAGCCCAGCCCCTCTCAGGGCCGCAAGCTGTACCGCACACACTCAGCTACTGACTCGACAGCGGAGTATTTTGACGCGAGTGAAGTTGCTTGTGAGACTTTGTCTGAAAACGAGACGTCTGATGAATCTGGCCTGAGCGACGTCACCACGAGCAACTCTGAACCTGAGGATGGTCACGGTACATATATAATTACAGAACACTAAAGCTGCTTACAGGCTGATCATTACTTTATAGTAAACCATGAGCATATGTGGGGCCAAAATGTATCCATCATTGTTTTTTTTTGTCGTTATTTTCAGGGAAGTTGTGTTGAGTGCTGTACAGTTCAAAAGTTATTTTGGCACTTAAACCACATGAAATTATCTTTTTGTTATCTAATGCAGTAACATTCAGACAAAGCATGTGTCATCTGCAAACAAATGATGTCAGAGCTGTTTTCCAAACTCCCTTTTTAGAGCCATTTTGCAATGACTTTAAGGCAGCTGGTGTCAGTGATTTTTACTGGATGTGTAAAGGTGTATAGCAGAATAACCACAGTTCATCACATTAACTACAGTTGAAGTCGAAAGTTTACATGCACTTGAGTTGATTAATTTATTTTTAACCACTCCACAGATTTCATATTGGCAAACTATAGTTTTGGACAATATTTTGGTGTTTAGGACATCTATTTTGTGCATGACGAGCAATTTTTCCCAAAATTGTTTACAAACAGATCATTTCACTTTTAATTGACTATCACAATTCTAGTGGGTCAGAAGTTTACATACATTGAGTTAACTGCATTTAAGGAGCTTGGAAAATTACAGAAAATATTGTCAAGCCTAATTTATCTTCTGATAGGCTAATTGGAGTCAATTGCAGGTGTGCCTGTGGATGTATTTTAAGGCCTACCTTCAGACTCTGTGCCTCTTTGCTTGACATCATTGGTAAATCAAAAGAAATGAGCCAATACTTCAGAAAAAAAATTGTCCAAGTCTGGTTCATCCTTGGGAGCAAGTTCCAAATGCCTGAAGGTACCACGTTCATGTTCAAACAATAGTACACAAGTATAAACACCATGGGACCACACAGCCATTGTACCACTCAGTAAGGAGACTTTTTCTGCCTCTTAGAGGTGAATGTAGATTGGTGCAAGAAGTGCAAATCAATCCCAGAACAACAGCAAAGTACCTTGTGAAGATTCTGGAGAAAATGGGTAGATGAGTATCTATATCCACATTAAAACGAGTCGTTATATTTGAAGGAAAAAGGGTGAGGCTTGCAAGCTGAGGAACACCATCACAACCGTGAAGCATTGGGGTGACTGCATCATGTTGTGGGGGTGCTTTGCTACAGGAAAGACTAGTGGACTTCACAAAATAAATGATGAATTTATTGATATTCATCATGAGGAAGGGAAATTGTGGATATATTGAAGCAACATCTCAAGACATCATCCAGGAAGTTAAAGCTCTGTTGCAAATGGGTCTTCCAAATGGACAATGACCCCAAGCATACCTCCAAATTTGTGGCAAAATGGCTTAAGGACAATAAAGTCAAGGTATTGGAGTGGCCATCACAAAGCCCTGACCCAAATACAATAGAACATTTGTGGGCAGAACTGTAATGGCGTGTGACTCTGGTTAAATTCCAGAAACTTATTGTGAGAAGCTTGTGGAAGGCTACCCAAAAGGTTTGACCCAATTTATTCAATTTAAAGGCAATGCTACCAAATACTAACAAAGTGTAAGTAAACTTCTGACCCACTGGGAATGTGATGAAAGCAATAAAAGCTGAAATAAATAATTCTCTACTTTTTATTCTGACATTTCATATTCTTAAAATATAGTGATCTTAATTGACCTAAGACAGGTAATGTTTTTTGCGATTTAATTGTCAGGAATTGAACATTTCAGGAGTTGAAATTTATTTGGCTAAGGTGTATGTAATTCTGACTTCAACTGTATGTTCCACATGCGTTTGAGAACCACAAAGTTTATAAATATTTTATGTGGTCACAACTGTGTTGAGGGGTAGTAAACTAGAAGTAGCAACCCTATTAGTTTAACCACATTGTTCAGTAGCATGACAGTTTCACAATATTTTAGCTTTTCCAGTAATGAGCTACAGTCCGAGTAATCACTGTAGTGTCAACTCCACATTTGTCCGTACTGGAGCCGAGTGAGTAATCAAACACACTCACCCAAATTGTACTCATGTAGTACTGGGAAACTGAATGGTTGAAGTGAATTTAGCAGTTTTGTGCATTTAGGAAAGTTTCGAAAAGTTCCTGTAAATGAACCGTTTACAGTGAACGATTCCCTTATACTTGCCGATAGGAACTTATGTCAGTTCTTTTGGACCATTAATGTAAATTAACTAATTTGCTTAATTGCTGTGGTTTATCACTTTTTTTGATTCAGTTATATAAAATAGGATGTTTTCTAGTTTTATCAGTGTTTAGATTTAAATATGATCAATTTAAAGTTAATGTGGTGCCCTATTTGTATTTTTATAACGTTTTATGTAAATTAACCATGGTTTTACTTTAGTTATGTTGTAGTACATAACCATGTCTGTGTATTTATGGTTAATTTTGTGGTTACGATGGTTTTACTACAAATACTAGTGATGCTCAATACATCGGCGGCCAAGAACACTGGCTGATAACCGGAAAATAATCAAAATATTATTATGGCACTTATGAAGATATTGCGGCTGTGAATCTCCTACTGTTTGCGTCTTCCCTCCTTTACACCATCTCGTGCATCCGTGAGCCTGCCCACACACAGTGTGTCTGACCATGAAAGAGGCTAGTGTTGCGATACAAGCTTGTGACGCTCGGATTATTTCAAAATTTCTGCGCCTTGTTGCATTGTTTCGGGGCTGGTTTCATTCTGTAGATATTTCATGAAGTGAAAATATGGAAAATGGCATACTGTTAAAGCAAGCCCAAATACACCACCACAAGGTGCATATATCTTGAAATAAGTCTCACAGCAACTTGAGATGGCTAAAAACACTAGTTTGTTAGTCCAACTGAGTTTGTTGTATTTTGCAGGTTAAGACTTCTAACGCTATGACTATTTGATATGTATGATGTTTTTGCCTATTCCCATTCTAATTACAGTGATCATATTTCATAAGTTACACAATGGGATGGTCACAGATGTTGTGTTGTCATGCAAAAAGAACGAATATGGTAGCCGTCCTCAACAGTTAAAAGAACTAAACGCACATTTCTGTTTGACCTAGGCTACCATTTTATTATGCCATCATTACCTGGAGTGATTTATTTGTTCTTAAACCTTGAGCAACAACATGTATAGAGGTGAATTAATGTAGTGCTAATTATTTTGCCCTTATCACCAAAGTCATTTTGGTATTCTGGTCCCAGGACATGAACTATGGTGGCTACACACAAAAAAATTAACTAAGCAAATATTTGCTAAAAACACAACCGGAATGAACCACAACACGACCTTAATAAGATTGAATGAAATCATGATCTCGCATGCATTGAGTCAGAACTGCCACACAAATTAAAATGCAACGTTTAAATATTTCTTTTTTAGTAATATATATATAATTTTTTTTTTTTGTTGCGGCTTGTTTCTGTTGCATTGTGGCTAACAAGATATGAATGCAGCAAAAGACAAACGTGCACTATACACATACAAACCACTGCTGCACACACAGTCTGGCTGCTGACATAAGTCACTATGTATACAGAGATTTGTGTTTGTTTGTACATGCTATGCTGTTCATTGATCATCTCATTTTGATTTAAGGCATTATTTTCATCTGTTAGAAATGTGTTATTCTCAGTCTAAATACTCTTACAAATGGGCTTCTTAATTTTTGAAAGGGAATGTCACCCATGTATAAATATCAGGCAATATTAATGAATTCTACAATCAGAACTTGCAGAATTAAATCTTATCTGATTATCTTTAATTTCAATATAGTTGGCTGTGATTCGTTAGTAGCTTGTAGTGTAGTTAACTAGAGTCCAGTTACTCTTTCAAAAGAGATGAACTATTGAATTTAATATTTGGAAGCTACAGTTTAAAATGGCTTTCCCAACTCTGGGCCACCATCCATGCACCTTCATTTGTTCATCAGTACATTTCTTTTGTCTTCAATTTTACAGCCACAGTAACTTTGAAGTACAGAGCCAGTGTATCTAGTGCCCCAGATTTGCCCTCTGCCACTAAGAAGGACACAGGACGGCGCACTGTGCTTCCTGCACACAGCACTGACAACAGCCATATTGGCATCCTCTCCATCCTGTACAACAACATCGGGAAGGATTTGTCACGTGTCTCCATGCCTGTCGCTCTCAATGAGCCACTCAGTTTTCTGCAGCGTGTCAGTGAAGAGCTGGAATATTCTGAACTGCTGGATATCGCCAACCACACAGATGACCCTTTCCAAAGAATGGTGAGAACAGTCTTTTTCATCCATTTTTAGTTGAATAAAGGTGTGGACTTGTAGATTCTTGTAGACTTGCAGGATGCAGCAGACACTGCTTCAGTTACTGTTATCTTTAAAAGAGGTTTATTTACTATCAGTGTACATGTCTTACATCTCAAGACAATTTGAACACACTGACATATTTTTGAGACTGTGGGATTAGGGGGGTGTGGAAGATTGCCACATACTTTAATCTCATTTACTTTATACATTGACATTTTATGTGGAGAATGCAAGAATCAGTGCATGCCATTTTTTTCCTTGTATGCTGTCAGGCGTGCTTGCTGCACATATGTAAACGGTAATGACAGAAGTAAAAGTTGACGGAAGTTAGTTCTTTGAGTGAGCTTTTTATATATTAACATTGTTCCTGCAAGCAGTAGAACTTTATTTATTATATTTTGGGATGTGGATAGGCGCAATTGAATCATTTTTGTATTTATGTAGCACAAAGTGTACAGAAAATAATTCATTGTTTTTTTTTTTAAGTGTCTACTTTTTTTTTTTTTTTACTTTTTTTTTGAATATTCAGCAAAACCTTGAAAATGCAAATAATGCATTTTACTTTTCATTGTATTTTTGATGAAATGAAGTTAATGTTTTCAATTAAAACATTTGAAACATCAGATTAAAGGGGGAGGGGGGGGTGCGCAAATGTTTCTTGTTTTAAAGGAATCTGAGACATGGGACAAAACATGTTTGTTTGCTATTAGTTTTGAAAATAACTGCATTTCTACTGCAAAATAAAGAAACTATCTTGACACAAATGTGCAATTTCATTAGAATTTTCGAATTTTATCAAGATTCTGACATTTATATTGTCACTCGCAACCCTTCAAATAGATTAAAATATTAAAACATTAAAACATTATTAAATCTTAAATTTAATAATGGAAATAAAAACAAGGTCTTTAAAATAAACACTAATTCAATGACTTTGCCAAGGAAGTGGTTTGTTTTAATAAAAATATATACCTCTTTTATAAAGTTTCACAGATGCTCCTACTTTTTGTAGACGCCTTCTGCAGTAATTTTGCTCTATTTCTGTGTCTCAACCGTGATATGTGAAATCCATCATGCAAAATGAGGGACATCTATCTAAAAATGTCAAATGAATTGAGTAGGTCCTGTTTGCAGCTATGCTGCACCAGAATGAAAATGGAAGAAGAATTTTCCAACTGTGTGTGTGTGTGAAACGCTGTTACCTAGAGCTGAACATAAATTAACGTGCTACCATACAGCAAGATGCATCGGACAAATAAGGCATCCTTCATAAAGGCCAGGGCAATGTGGATGTGATTACATGTGAATACTCTAGTGTTATTCTAAGCTGATCTGAGTCATGTGCTCCATTACTTTATGTGCTTGTAGGATTATTTTAAAGGGCGATTTTTGTTTTTATTATTTTTTTTCTAGGTTTATGTGGCTGCGTTCTCTATATCAGGCTATGCCTGGGCCAGCTGGCGTAATCGATACAAACCCTTTAACCCTGTTCTTGGAGAAACGTATGAGAGTGTGCGTGAGGACCGTGGTTTCCGTTATATTGCAGAGCAGGTATGACTGCTTTACTATATGTATTGTTGAAGTCCACATTGGAAGGGTATTGTTTTTTAGTCTTTTGCTTTTTGGTGTTTTGTTATTCCTAGGTCAGTCATCACCCACCTTTGTCGGCTTGCCACGCTGAGTCTGAGAACTTTACCTTTTGGCAAGGTAATATACCTTGCATAGTAATTTACTATTCATGTGGATTGCTTTTATTATTTGTTTATTTACTATAAATGCTCTGTGAAAAGTGGTGTATCTTTGTGAAAGATGTCCCCTAATCCTTACATTTTCCTAAATTCCCTTTAGACCAGCGATGGAAGAATAAGTTCTGGGGGAAGTCTGTGGAATTCATTTCAACAGGCATGGTTAATGTCGTTCTACCTAAGTGAGTATTTCGAATGTGCTCTGAGGATACCTTCTTGCAAAAAAGAAAATTGTGAAAGATGTGGGAACAGCTCATTTAAAAAATTAAAAATGGATATAGTTGAGGATTTGTTGCATTTTCGTTCTTATATTTGAAAAAGTTACCCTTACAGTTGTAAATGATCAAAGTGCACTCGACTTTAAAGTCATGGACACGATTCATCAGGGGCCTGGTTTAAAAAAAACAAATATAATATACTCTAAATTTTGCAAATCAAACATTCAAGCTGTTTGTCTCATACTTGAACAGTAAACATGAGAAATTGTGCTGATATCAAATTATTATATATTTTTTTTTTTTTTTTGCTAAATTAATAATTGGTCTTTCTCCTCAGGTATGGTGATCATTATGAGTGGAATAAAGCAGTGACGTGCATTCACAACGTGTTCAGTCAGCAGAGATGGCTCGAGCACTATGGTGACGTCCTCATTCGCAACCTCAACAGCGACGAGTGCACCTGCAAAATCACCTTTGTCAAAGTGAGTTTGGTACACTGCTTGCATTATCGCAACAGTATGCAGTTATGGCATGTCCTGTACAGGATGAAGTTAGGCTCTCTGTAAATAATAAAACTTAAGTCCACAAAATATTTAATATATTACACATTTTATAATGTGTACCCGTGTAATATATGTGAATTTCACTTCAATTTCCATTCATGAAAATGCATAGCTAAAGCTAATTGGATGCTATCATTAGTATTAATGCAGGTCAAATGGACTTATTTTATATCGTAAATTACCATGAGAAAGGCCTCTGTTTTTATGCGTCAATTATGTCATTACATTACAAAAAGTCTTAATTAAATCTCACTGGTGATTTTGTAACTTGTGCATCCACTCAGTGATTAATAGAACACAACATGTAATTAACATTTGATAACAGATCGTTTAATAAATTGGATGAACAAGATAGCTTAATTAGAATTAATACTAAGACAACCCATTCACCATTTTAATATTTTCCTTTCCACTGTTTATTCTATAAGCCAAACAATCTGACACTTGTTATACTTTTATCTGTTCAGTCACGTTACTGGGGTGAAGACAACAGTAAGAATGAGGTGCAGGGCAGTGTCCTGGACAGCAGCGGCAGAGTCGTGCATCGCTTCGGTGGTTCATGGCATGAGGGCATTTTCTGTGACTCACTGCCCACTTCACAATGCATCTGGAAGCCCAGTGAGTGACGAAATGACCATTAACAATTTCAATTGGAACCTGAGTTTTGTTTGCATTTCAACTAATATTTAACACGCATGCAAAGTAGGGTTGCAACGGTATGAGATTTTCACGGTATGATAACAGTCTCAGAAAATATCACGGTATTACTATTATCAATGAAAACAGGAGGGTTATTTTATTTATTTATATTTGAGCAAACACTTTATTATAATTGAAACTTGAAACCATTTATTTTATTGAAGTATGTGTAAAAAAATTCTCCCTTTTGAAAATAAATAGAATAAGAAAGCTAACAGAATTATAATAATAAACCGAATTATAAACATGATAAAAAATAGCATGTAACTATAACATGTTATATAACTAAAGCATGTTAGTTTATATGTTAAATGAACTACTAAATGAAAAATAACATCAGCTGTGTGAGCTTTTGATGTAAATGTTCTATGATTATTAACAGTTAACATATACTGTAGACTGCTCCAGTCTGTATCTTTAACTCAGTGCTTCTCAAATGGTTTTGCTTCAGGACAGATTTTACACTGGACATCAAGTGTCAACCTGCCATAGATTAAACATAACCTGTATTTAATGTATCCTGGGTTGCATTTCCTTTTATGTTGCATAGTTTTCTTCATGGTTTTCCAGTACAAGTGACATTATTTTTGTTGTTGTTGTTGTCAACATTTGACATTCAGCACACAACAGAATAACACAGACTGCATGACTATGATAAATTATTACTGCAAGATTTAGATTAACATACAGGAGTGAAGGGACTTCAACATTTCTAAATTGCACAAATAATAAATACATATACATATTTGTCTCTGGCTTGCTTTTGCTCACATGTCAATGATGCCGAGATCTACTTTTATATTTAATTTAATCACTGAGAAGGTTTACCTGCAAAATTAGTAGCACCAGACATCACAAGCAGCCTCAAGAATAGTAGCCGTATAACACTTTTCCTTGAGCAGAATATTGCAATACAGATCGCCAAGTTTGTTCTAAGGGGAAAGCGAGATAGAAATAGCGCACGCATGGTTGCCAGATTGCACAAAATCGCGTGGTAAATGCTTGTGGAGACGCGTTATGTCCCAATGCAAGTTAACTGAAATATCCAATGAAAAATAAAAACGCTTTTATGATAAATGAGCCGCGGGCCACATTAAACCATGTGGAGGGCCTGATCCACCCCGCGGACTGTAAATTGCCCATGTCTGCTTTAGCTGTTTGCGAGATTATCATTAAATCTGCCTCGACAGTCCTAAATAGTCTATCAGTTGGGCGGCCGCCGAAATATCTTCAATGGGAGAACCATGACATTTCTCTTTCCCTGCTGTCCTTAAACACTGCTTTAACTCACACACACTCGTGTCAGACCCCCTCGCCTCGCTTCTCTCTGACATTTTCTCCGCTGCACGCGTGCGTGTGCGTCGCAAGTTGACGAGTCTGACAGGCAGACAAGGAGGAAAGGAGATGCGCATGTGAGATTCTCTGTCCGGTTGCATTTCTTTCTCAATACCATAGATAAGCAAATGTACATGGTATGATAACCGTCAATTTTCAAACCCTGGTATACCGTGAAACCGGTATACCGCTGCAACCCTACTGCAAAGGTAAGTGTGTTTTTAAATAATTTTAGGTTGATCATTAAACTCAACATAGTGTAAAATGATAGCTCCCTGACATGTAATCTGTGAAGCCAATCGGCTCACAAGGTGCAAGTTAATTGCCCTTGACAGCCAATACATTTATGTACACTCTTTGTCATTTATTATTTAATTTGGTTTAATTTAGATATTTAATTTTTTGTAGATAATTTGGGTTCACTGCAGCATGCAAAATACCTGTCTAGATCTGCTTCAACAATATGCTTTAGCAGTAGAAGGTCTTTGTACTTAATCAGTAACAGCAGCGTGTCAGATCCAGTCTTCCAAGACCAATCCTACCAACTTGTCATAGCCCTATATTATATCCCCTTTATTCTGAGAGTTGGCATGACTGAACTTTTTAACAAAATGCTTAACTGTTCGCATTCAGTTGTTGAGGATGTTCTGAGATGTAATTTTCTGTTTTAATTTGCAGATGCTCAACCAGATGATTACTTTGACTACTTTGGCTTCTCTCAATATGCCAGAGAGCTCAATGAACTAACCCCTGACATAAAGGGTAAACTTCCCCCAACAGACACACGCTTCCGTCCAGACCAAAGGTACATTACTCAAAGAGATGAAGAATGAACATCAATAATCAATTTGACCTATTAAACAGGTGTCAAACTTAAAGCCCACTGGTCAAATCCGGCCCGCCACCTCATTTCATGTGCCCTGCAAGCTAATTTCTGAAATGTAGAATGGCAGGTGAAGGGAACGTCCAGCTGACCAGTCAGTAAGCACTTTTCTCATCAATATTTAACAGGGGAAACCTCTTTATCCCCACCAAAAGCTAAACGAGACGGCGCTATCTGGACCAGTTATCAGCATGTCTCAATGGATAAATCGTCGTGAGACGCAAAGGGACCACAGACCGGTCTCGACCATGCAGCTTAGATCATTATAAATGTGCCCAAGAACTACTGTTAAAACAAATGTTCTCAATTAGGACAATACCGATTTAAAATCTTTGTTCAAATACCTGCAAGTTACGAAGTAATCGTGACCTCAAAGAATCTGTTTATTGCAAGTAATAAAACCCTAATCTCAACCACAACAAAAAACATTTTGAACTTGCAATGATACAACGCTCCCACTTTGGGGCGTGGTACAGCAAGCAACAGTGAGCAGAGTTCTTCTGCGCCATTGGAAACGTACCGTTATGATGGATGTGTAAACCCAGTGTGACAAGCGGCACTTGTGAAACTTCTCATTCATAAATGTACTGAATGACCTGGTACATATATTGAGCAACTGATGAGAGGGGCAGGTTGTTCATTCACTTCAGCATTTGAATCCAATTTGTTCATCAGAGAGAGAAAAGGGAGGAAGAGCTATTAATGCATAAGTGACTGATTTTGATTCACGTTGACAGGCTTTCACATGACTCGCATCAGCGCTGCCGAATACATTGAAATCTGATGCTTCAGCGCAACCTCTGTTTTTTTGTTTTTTTGCCTCTCAAATTATGTCTTTGAGAGTACAAAGCTATAGGGCAGTGGTGGCTCAGCGGTTAAGGCTCTGGATTACTGACCAGAAGGTTGGGGGTTCAAGCCCCAGCACCGCCAAGACACCACTGTGTGGCCCTTAAGCAAGGCCCTTGATCCTATCTGCTCCAGGGGCGCCGAATCATGGCTGACCCTGCACTCTGACCCCAGCATAGCTGGGATATGTGAAAAATAAATAATTTCACTGTATATATGCAGAAATGTATGTATAATGTGTGACAATTGGGCAATTAAATTAAATTAATATTTTAAAACTGTTAAAATTTGGGGCCTGTGTAGCTCAGCGAGTATTGACTCGTCACACCTTCGAATCCAGGGTGTGCTGAGTGACTCAAGTCAGGTCTCCTAAGCAATCAAATTGTCCTGGTTGTTAGTGAAGATAGTCACCTGGGGTAACCACCTCGTGATTGCTATAATGTGTGGTTCTTTCTCTCAGTGGGGTGCATGGTGAGTTGTGCATGGATTCCACAGAGAATAGCATGGTCCTCCAAACACGTTATGTCTCTGCGGTTACACGCTCAACAAGCCACGTGATAAGATGCGTGGATTGAAGGTCTCCGATGTGGAGGCAACTGAGATTCGTCCTCCACCCGGATTGACTCACTACGCCACCATGAGGACTTAAGAGCACATTGGGGAGAAAATAAAAGAAATAAAACTACACATTTTTGAAGAGATTTTAAGATAATAATTAATTAACTTTTCAGAGTATCCAGAGACCCCAGTTATTGAATTCAATTAAATTCACCAAAACCCCCCTCCATTTGGCAGGCTGGTGGGTCCTAATTTTAAACACTGAACAAAAGGAAAAACAGAGTTTAATATTTTATTAACCTGAGGTTGCATCACAAATACTCAATTAGTTGAAGGGAATCAAGCAATACTATTTACAAAAAAAAACTACTCGCTCTTTGGCTGGAGCTTTAGCCTCAAAATAAAACGGAACATAAACGGCAAGAAAATGAAACTTGCTTAAAATTAGTAATGGCTTAATGGGACGGGAACATGCAACAGTTATTACATCTAATATTTATCCTTGGACCTGTCCATTTTGTGATTATTACTGTGAGAAACTTCACTGTGGAAACCTTAGTGTGTCCATGGCACTTTTCACCCTCAGGCATGTGTAGCATTCACTGATACGTGTGACTCTGCGAGCACTGAATGTGTCGCATAATTAAAAGAAATTCCACTGAACATGCAAACTATAACGTACATGCAACACCACAAATTTAAATGTTTATCTGTTCTGCTGTTGCTAATAAAATAATATTATCAATGCATCTTACCCAAGTTACAGGCTAAATCAACGTGAATGTTTTCAAACATTACATTTGTTTGACACCTTTGGCATGAATACTATGAAATCTCTTGGCAAATCTCAAAATGAGTCAATGACTTGCTAATACCAAAAGAGGAATCTCCAGAAGTGGTCAATTAGACAAACTAGTCAATTGGTGAAACTGAAAAAAAGTGTGTGAAACCGAAGCAAGCCACCCTTTCATTTTGCAGCCATTTCTGCACAATTGTGCTCATTATTTTCTATACTTGAATCCTTAAAATTGCTTATGTGCTTTTAGTTTATTCCTCATAAAACATGTTTGTGGATCAGTGATTGCCTCACCTTTTCGACCCTCTTGTGTTTGCATTCCTTTTTGAGTTATAAAATTTAGACAACGATGACAGTCGGCCAACTGATTTTGTATTTTTTCTAATTCACACTGTTGGTAGCATGGTGATTTTGACCTTAATACATCAGGATGTGAATTTAATTCAGCGATCAGAGTAAGCTTATACCACGGTTACCACATGTAGTATGCGGGAAAACGTTGAATCTAGTCATAAAAATGGCAATAAAAAGCAGAATGTCAATGAATATGACCTTTTTGGAGGAAAATTATGTTTGAATTTACAATTAATCAAATTAAAATTATAATATATCCTAGTGTGATAATTAAACTAAAGTCTCCTGATTTAATTGAATAAATAATCTGTAAGTGATGTGCACTTGAAAATGAATGTGAAGAGCCGACTGCTCGTACACTGAAAACACCTCATGATCATCATTCATGCTCTTGTGTGTGAGATGAACGACAGAGCACTCTGATTATTAATCCCCGTAAAGCTGCTGTGCACTTCAGTGTTGGGGAAGCTACTTTGAATCTGTAGTTTGACAAGCTACACACTACTCATAATTTTAAGTAGTTAAGCTACAGTCAAGCTACTCTTTTGAAAAAGTAGATAGCTACACTACAAGTTACTATCAAAAAGTAGCTAGCTACATTGAAGCTACTTAATGAGGCAATATATTTTTTTAATGTTACTATCAAACCAATAATATTAATAACAATTTACACTAAAAACATTTATTAAAGCATTAAATACATTTAATGTGTTTAAATATTAAATGTATTTGATACATTTTATGAATAATAACATTAATACAGTTAATAATGGCCATAATATAAAAACAAAAAATCAGACGCCATTAAAAAATATATTTTTATACTACACACTTTGCAGTCCTCCTTTGGCCAGGTTTAGCCTACTTCCCTAAAGATCACATTTTTATGACAATCTCTCATTGGGCTGGCAATTTTTGTTCTTGTCACATAATATTTAGTGTGAATAAAGACTCGGGGCTTGTTTCTCCCTCACCTGGGTCACAAACAGATGTTGCTCTACAATATTTGTTAGCTTTGTTCAGGTCCAAAAAAAGTGGACAGATGGTCATCCTAGATCAGGGGTCGGGAACCTATGGGTCACTCTTTGTTAAAAATCAAGTGTCTCACCATTTACCAACAAATGATCATTTAAAACTTTCTAGAGATAATTTTCCAACAGAAAGTGTGGGTGCGATTGCATAGCTTGAAGTCAGTGACACTGTTTTGATTTCCTTTCTCCTAAATTTGTCGTACAGCCTACTCCTGGTGAACAAGGTTTGAAATGAACAAACGCCAAATGCAGATTTTTCATGTGGAGTATTTTGCTGATGTATCAGCCACTGTAGAGGGCGACCAGTATGACTTCTTAAGAGTGATAAGAAATTAGACACCACGTTTGACAAAACGTGAATCTATTTTGAATAACAGATGAAAGAAAAGCTGCCGATGCGTGTCTGATTTGATATGTGAGTGCAAAGAAAGTGCTTCTCCAAGACACGCACATTCACTGAGTTCTAGGCCTCGTTTCCCAATAACTATTGATCTTTTGTGGTTAATGGCATTTTCTATGAGCTTTTTTATTTTTTTACTTTTTTTACTTATGCGACAAGACTCGATCCAGTTCGAGTTCCTCATCCAAATGCATTTCATGTTGAGTAATTTTGCTCATCTACCCGCAACAGGTGGATGACATGCAAGATGTCTCGGAGTGACTCATGACAAGAAATGCTGTTAGTCAAAAAGACGTGCTTGAAGAAACACAGTTTATTATATTTTTAAGAGCAGACAAAATAAAAGCTATCAGTGCTCTTGTCTGATTTGCTGTTTGTCGTGCAACGGGACCCTGACTCGTGGAGCAAGCCCATGTAAAGTTCTCACTCGTTTTTCTCTTTTTTTTTATTTTTTAAACTGTTTGGAAGAATAATGTAATCTCTGAGAATGCTGCAAATGATCTCCAATCATCTCGTGAGTTTTGCTTTATTTCACGGAGCAGTTCGCTCTTACTCATTGTGAACGCAACTCTGCAGGTTCATTAATATATACAGGTATCTTTGTATTAAAGAAACAGACGAAAGTGATTAAATCATAAAGTAATACAAGACACGTTCACCTTGAATTTAAAATTGAGTTCTATTTTCTTTTCTTTAGGCAGCATAAACTGTATTACCAAAATGCAATACAAACACATTCCGTAAGAACACACATTTGGCAGCACTTTTTGGAAACACAAGGGAATTTATTAGGCTTGATTTATTATAATTGTCTTTAGTTCTTAATTTGTACCTGTTGCTTGCGATGGCAAATGGGGCCGTAGGAGACAGTAAATGTTTGGATTTGGGGAGGTGGCTATATAGATTTTATCACTTTATTATTTTCATTTCTTTTCATTTAAAGTGCATTTTGAAAGTTTCTTGTTTTGAATACATTTATTTAATTTTTAAAGCAAAATCAATGAAGCAAAAATATTCACCGAGCTTGGAGGTTGACCATATAATTACGATATTTTAAATGCTATTATCATTTAAATATTTTTTACATATCACTCAGCCCAAAAGGGAAGTTATAATTTCATGAACAATTGTAAATTGAATTTTATAGATACCCGCACAAATGCCTGTATTCAATTCCATATTACAAAATATTACCTAGTTTGAGTAGTCTGTGTGCAATATAAACATTTTACTTTATTGAATTTTTATTTTTTGGAAAATAGTAAATTTTTCGTTGTGGTCTCTTTTGAAAAAATGCATTAACCAAAAATAAAAAATATTGTCTCCTTGGTGGAAAAAAAAGTTGAGAAATTGTTGCATAATACATAACAAAAATTACTTTCACTAATAATTTTTTATATTACATGAAAAAATAGTTAATTTAATGCTGAGAAATGGAGAAACCAAACGGTTCTGCATGATAGTAATATATATATATATATATATATATATATATATATATATATATATGTATATATATATATATATATATATATATGTATATGTGTGTGTGTGTGTGTGTGTGTGTGTGTGTGTGTATATATATATATATATATACACACACACACACACTATATTTATAAAAATAATAATAAAATTAGTTCACTCGCTGCTCCCAGTAATGCACAGATAAGTGAAGTAAGCATTTAGAACCGAATCAAAATACCTCAAAAGGCAATAACTTTTTGAATGAATTTATTTAAATGTAAATATGCTTTTGTGTGATCTATTAAGAACAAAGTGTCTGAAACATTCTTTGTTACATAGAAGAATAAAATATTGTTCTTTTATTAACCATCAGACAATCTCTTATCCAAGTGAGCTGTAATAAGCTCTCAGTAGATGATGGTAATTCAATATTTTCGTTTGTGATCTGCAATTACAGAAGAAGACCACGCTGCCTGATTCTAATCAGCAGACAGAAATATGCTGCCAGATTATCGGACGTTTTGCAGGTAAAAGTTTGGATTCTACACAATAAGGAAGGCTATTAGTTATAATCTGACCGACATGATGTAGCGTTTGGTCACGCTACACCGCTACTTGCTGGAAAAAGTAATTTGCTACTGGAAAAGCTGCTCTGTTTTAAAAGCAGCTGAGCTAGTCAAGCTACTGAAAAATGTAGTTAAGTTAGTAGCATCGCTATATGTAGTTAGCTACTCCACAACACTGTTAATAATCACACTAGGCCATGGAGCAAACTGCTTATCTGAAGGTAAGAAACTAACACCAAAATAAATGCTCAGTTTAAATGGATGTTTTTGCATAAATTACACTTGTTGGGCACATAAAATGTACTGGAAATCTGTGCCTTGAAAAGCGTGGGAACCCTGTATCTGTTTAAATGAATATTCCAGATTCAACACACATTAAGATCATTCGACAGCATTTGTGGAAGAATCCGAATGCGCTACATTGCCAAGTATGCTTACACACACTAGGAATTTTTCATGGTGACCAAAGCTTCCAGTGCAAGAGAATGCAACATGCATACAAGTGTGTGTGTGTGTGTGTGACAAAATCCAGTGATGTGCTTCAGGTGGGCCAACACCAGTCTCAAATAATTTTCATGACCACAGATGTCAGAGCGATGGGTCTGTAGTCATTAAGTCCTTTTTCATATTGGGTTTCTTTGGAACTGGGATTATTGTGGAGCATTTGAAGCTGCAGGAAACTTCACACTGCTCCAGTGATCTATTGAAGATCTGTGTTAAGATGGGGGCCAGCTGGTCAGCACAGGATTTTAGACAAGTGGGTGAAACACCATCTGGGACCTGTGCTTCACTTGCCTTCTGTTTCCAGAAGACCCGGTGCACATATCATCCGCACAGAGTATGTTGAGTAGCAGGAGAGGGGAGGTGGTGTAAATGTTTGTATGTTGTGAAGGTCAGAGTGGGTGTGGGGTGTGTGAGACTGGGCTTTTCAAATCTAGAGTAAAACACATTCAAGTCATCAGCCAGTTGTTGTTTCCCTACAATGCTGGGGGGGTGGTATCTTGTAGTTGGTAAAGTCTTTCAGGTCTCTCCACACTGATGCAGGGTTGTTAGCTGAAAACCGCTTTTCAGAATAGCTTCTAGTCACTGTAATCTCCTTTGTCAGTCTGTATTTGGCCTAATTATACAAGATTTTATCCCCACTTCTATAAGCATCTGTTAAAATCTCCAAGAATAATAAGTGAGTCTGGGTGTGGTTGCTCCATGTCTGTGATCTGATAAACCAGCTGTTGCTGCGCTCACACACCAGTATGGAGGTATATAATCACTCACAAGAATACACAAAGAAAACTCCCATGGCAAGTAGACAGGCTAACAGTTGATGAGCACCTCTAAATTAGGACAGCACATCTTCAGCGTTGTTACATCTGTACACCAACATACTTTGACGTAAAAACACGTTCCACAGCCTCTCGTTTTCCCCGTTAAATCCACGGTGCAATCTGCTCTGAACAGCAGGAAGCCCGGCAGATGTAATGCCCTGTCCCAAATGGCTTCATTCAGCCAGGTTTCCGTGAAGCTCAATGCAGCAGAATTAATGTTGATTTTATCACAAAGTATTTCTACTTTTTAAATCATAGACGTCTCCAAGATATCTGCTGAATATCTTATTAATATTTGAGTGGAAATTTCCTGTAGACATATTGCAGATGAGCAAACAATTCAATTTATATCTTTTAGATATAAACGCACACATCAAATAGATGTCTAGGTGCGTGTTAACCTAATTTTAGGGTGATAAAATCGCTTACTAACCTTTTCTGTGTAAAGTTATTTAAAATTTTACAAACAAACTTTTAAGCTGTAGAGTTGTTAAAATTGCAGTTTTAAGGGATAGTTCACCCCAAAAATTTCAATCATCATTTACTCCCCAGATGTGTATGACTGACTTTGTTCTGCAGAACACAAATTATGTTTTTTTTAAAGAAAATTTCAGCTCTTTTGGTCCATACAATGCAATTGAATGGTGACAATTTTTGATGTTCCAAGAAATTCTCCTCCTGCCCAGTAGGGTGTAATGTGCACAAAGAATGTGAATCACCAAAAACAAAAGAATGCAAAAGTGAAAGTTTAAGTGGAGATTGAGCAGGGTATTTATAGTAAAAAAAAAAAAAAAAAAGGACTTAAATATTCATCTGTTTATCATATTGCTTCTATAGATATTGATTTCTCACCGGAGTTATGGATTACTTTTATGCTAATTTAAGTTATTTTTGGAACTTACATTGTGGGCACTCATTCACTTGCAGAGCTGAGTGATTCTTGTACAAATCTTAATTTGTGTTCTGCAGAAGAAAGAAACTGATACACATGGGTTTGAGATGGCATAAGGGTGAGTAAATTAGTGAATTTTCATTTTTGGGTGAACTGCTCCTTTAACCTAATACACAAGATTTACCATCACCTGTACTACCAAAACTTTGTCTGTTTGCTGTTGAATTTCTCTTCAACTGCACAGGTTTTCTTACTCCATGACCAACAAGTTACTCCAAGTTATCCAATACAAATTACTATTTTCTTCTTTAAAATTGTAACCAGATTACTAACTTTTTTTTAATGAAGTAAACAATCACTGTTTACAATTTTTTTTTTGTTCTTTCTTGGGGTTGCATCGGTATGAGATTTTCACGGTACGATAAGAAAATCACTGTACTACACAATTATTGTTATCTTTTACAATGACCCTTAAAGGAATGAAAACCGAAGTTGTTTTTTTGTTGTTGTTTTTGATGGTTGACCAAACGCTTTATTATAATTGAAACTTTATTATAATTGAAAGCTAACAGAATTATAATAATAAACCGAATTATAAACATGATAAAAAATAGCATGTAACTATAACATGTTATATAACTAAAGCATGTTAGTTTATATGTTAAATGAACTACTAAATGAAAAATAACATCAGCTGTGTGAGCTTTTGATGTAAATGTTCTATGATTATTAACAGTTAACATATACTGTAGACTGCTCCAGTCTGTATCTTTAACTCAGTGCTTCTCAAATGGTTTTGCTTCAGGACAGATTTTACACTGGACATCAAGTGTCAACCTGCCATAGATTAAACATAACCTGTATTTAATGTATCCTGGGTTGCATTTCCTTTTATGTTGCATAGTTTTCTTCATGGTTTTCCAGTACAAGTGACATTATTTTTGTTGTTGATGTCAACAACAAAATCTACAGGAAGTTGTCTCTCCCCCATTTAAATATTGAAGGGCATGTTTACTTATATGAACCCATTATTATCCCGTATGTTAACAAATATTACATATTTACACATATTACACAGAGGGAAAGGCTGGAATCTGCAACTGTTGATATAAAATGAGGTCTAAAAGATTCTAAGGATAGATTAATTTCTATGAAGTTATAACATGTTGTCAAAATATAACAGTTACTTTTACTCATGTAAAATCATGAACCAATTTTGTAAAGTTGATGATGTGTAATGAAAAAATAAAAAATCTTAGCACAGTTGCTCTTTTCCTCCTCAGTGCTGTTTGGCATGTCAGGGCTTCCGACTGTTTGTGGGGTTTGGCTTGACTTCCTACATAACGCTTTAAACTAGAAATGTCTCACTAGACTTGAAACGGGTCACATCAGTTTTAAGATCTGCACTCTAGGGAAGGGAAGGTCAAGGGAAGCCCGGTTGTTGCACGCGTGCGCCAGAGAACAGAGTAGATCATGATCGCGAGCTGACAAGTCTGACAGGCAGACAAGGAGGAAAGGAGATGCGCATGTGAGATTCTCCGTCCGATTGCATTTTGTTCTCTCAATACTGTTGATTAGCAAATGTACATGGTATGATAACCGTTAAATTTCCTACTGTGAAACCGGTATACCGCTGCAACCCTATTCTTTCTAAATAATGTATTTTTTTTTCCCCCCTTGTTCATTGTCTCATGCAATTCTTTCTGTTTTAGAACAAATTCTTGCAAACAGTGTGTTTACACAAACATTAAGAGATTTTAGTCAGTGATTTTTTTATAAAACTGCACTAATTACAAAAAAAACTACACATTGTCATATAAACAGCCATTCAGTAATTACTCTGAATTCTTGGTTCGAGTCAGTAAGTTTTTGTTTCACTAAAAAGAACAGGCTGATAAAATTTATCTGTTCAGTAGAAAATGTGCTCTTATGTTTGCAGTGTAGATTCAAAGAACTGGCTCTACAATTGGATGTGCTGTGTGTTTTGTGCTGCCAATTCAATAGTGGTTTTTCAGTGCTGCTGTGTGGTTACAGAAAATGCTGTATGAGTATTTCAGCACGGTTTTCAGTTTGCATCGGCAGAAGAATGCACACAGAGTTGTTGAACTGTTGATGGAACAAAGTCATAAATCATTTATATTTATATTGAAGTTCCATAAATGGGATGTTTGAGACTCGTTAAAAGGTATGCCACTTGATTTAATGATCAAGCATCACTTGCATGACACAGGGTAAATGATGGATTTACCTTTCTTTCTTTTTTTTCTTTTTTTTTTTTTTTTTTTTTGTCCTCCAGACTTCTTGAAGAGGGTAAAGTGGCAGAAGCTGATAAACGTAAGGATGAAATGGAGGGAAAACAGCGGGACAGACGGAAGGAACTGGCCAAGAAGGGAGAGGAGCATCTCCCACGTTTCTTTAAGTGAGTCCCAGTGTTTTGACACCTAGTGTATCTAATTTATGAGTATACTCTTCCAGAAATAAACACTGATTTAAACACACACACGTGTGTGTGTATGTATGTATGTGTATATATATATATATATATATATATATATATATATATATACATACACACATGTTCATGCATTTAGATTTTTTTATTATTATTAACTATGTACAATAATTTTTTTCTTTGATCAGAAAAACCGTGGATCACGCTGGACGAGAAGTGTGGGTGACGAACGGAACCTACTGGAAGGTTCGTGAGAGTCCAGGATTTGCCAACACTGACAATCTGGATTTATGGTGTTGATGGGAATGGTGATGTCCCAGTATTCTGTTAAAGATTAACATGTCACTAGTGTTAGTGCATGTATATTGATGTATTTTACATAACTGGTGTGAATTTTATAAGTTACTAACCAAAGAGCTCATCTACTGACAATGAAGCTATTCACAGACTTCTGCATGAGTGCTGCTGGAGACTATTCACGGGGGTTTGGGGGTATCTTGTGTGGAGTGGTGCCATGAGGAATGAGTTTTGGGACCATGTGTGTGTTGTGTTTTTTTCCTCCAAACCATGATATTCCTCAAGCCACACATCTCTCATTTTTACTGATGTCAGTGATGGAATAGTGATTTAATTGTGTTAATATGCAAAATACTCTCTAGGTTATCAATATTATGTGTCAGGAATCTGCTATATGAAAATATTGTTGTTTTTTTTTGTTGTTTTTTCCTTTACATAAAAATATGTGCAGACTGTAAAAATTAAAGATCAACAGTCAGAAAGCCTGAATATTATATTAATTGTTTCCCTCAGACTGTAGTGGACTGTTGGATGTTGCACTAAGGGGCATGTAGTGATCTCATTTATTAATATCAATCTTAGTGGTTTAATACAAAGTTTTAAGTTTCCTGTATCAGTTTGACAATGTGTAAATATTTCCTGTCTATAGTGTTTACTCTTAATTTTAAGAGCTGGATGTAATATCTCTCATGGAATGCTATTAGATGATCTTGCTGTATGAAGTACTTTAATACTGTGTAATTCCTAAAACAGTTAAAACAATGTAGTTGAAATGATGAAAATGAGATTTAATTGGAGTTTTCAACTAAACCTGCTGACAAGAGTTTTATATCTTAGTGACAATATAATCGGGTTCTGTGCAATTTTTTTTGTACAAATGCATTTCTAAGTAGATGAGACTTAAATAAATATTAAATTTGAACACCATGAGTTTGTACTTTTGTAATTGCGATCCAAAGGAAACATTTTTAGCATAACAATATGAGGCATTTGTTCAGATTTTATTCTGATTTATGCCATGCACAAAGTCATGTGACTTAATAATTTGCTCAACTGGACCAATGTCATCACATTGCATTTAAAACTATGCTCTGGGTATTCTGAAATGGCGGACACATAGCCGGTCATCAAAATGATTGATGTCTGATAGTTCTGGAAGGTAATCGTAGCCACTCTCGTTCCAAGACATAAGTCATCAGCCACTGAGTGCTAGCAAATGTGAAGTTTTATTTGCATACACTAAACCCCATGTAATAAGCTTATGACTGTAACCTTTGATCCCTGAAAGGAAGGAATGAAATTCTGCATCGCTTTAGCTAGGCGCTAGGGATTATCTCCGCAGGTATAACCTATCTCTGAAGAATTCACGGCAATTTCAATTTGCAGTTAGCACGTCATAGGACATATACTGTGCGCCGCTGTGTGTGTGTGTGTGTATATACAGGTGCTGGTCGTATAATTAGAATATCATCAAAAAGTTGATTTATTTCAGTAATTCCATTAAAAAAGTGAAACTTGGATATTATATTCATTCATTACACACAGACTGATAAATTTCAAATGTTTATTTCATTTAATTGTGATGATTAAAACTGACAACTAATGAAAATCCCAATAATCTCAAATGTAAGAATTTCACAATCAAAGGATGTCTGCCTATTGATAGACCGCCAACTGGGATATGTCTGGTTGCTGTGATAGCAACATACACTTTGAGCACAGACTGGGTGAGAACCGCTTCTAAATGTTCTTGCAGAAAGGGTGGTACGTTATAGGCTGTACGGTGCATTGTACAAGGTCCTTGCATCAAGAGGAACACCAGCCAGTGAACATTTGCCATTTAAAGGTGTTTAAGTGTCTTGTTGAAGGGGCTCTGTCTTGTAATATGGTGTCAAGCACCGGTTCCGAGATCCCATGCACATCGGTTGTGCACCGTTCAGTGTCCACACGTGAGTCATGGATACCAAATCATGGCCTCCAACTTCGTGAGCAGATCCCCTGGGGGCAATCCAAGAGCTCCTTTAACTCTGCGTTCCATGGGCAGTGGGGCCATTCTGGTGCAACCAGAAGTGCCGTTTCCTCCTCCTCCGGAATTTTGCAGTAAGTGGATGGGACAGAATGCATTCTGTTGTCCCGCTTAACATATGTAGCCTAGAGCATCCAGTAGAGCATGAATCAGGAAGTACCACAGGCGACAACGTCTTCTCTCCGGTGATGCAAATAAATACATTTTGGCTTCCTCAAATAGATAGCATATCATCATAACTGTCTGAGTACAAAGTCTCCATTCTCCTTGTATAGCGAGAGTAGACCTCAGAGATGAAGGTGACCGAACTCACACTTGGTGATTTATGTAAGCCAGAACCACCATGTTGTCTGTTCTAATCAGATCGTGAAACCCTTGGACGACTAGCTGGAAAGCCAGTTATGCTAGAAATACAGAGAATAGTTCCAGGCAACTTATGTGCCAGGTCGTTTGAGCCAGGCACTAAAAATTGTATGGATTTAATTTCGGTTCTTTCTCAGCAAAATCTGGTTAATAGCATATAAATATAATAAAATGACAGTACTCTGTGCTAAGGGGTGGGTGAAATACCAATTTCAGTGATGCCAGATCTCGCAAAAGAGACAAGCAACCTGGTCTGGAAAAATTAGGCAAAGAAATGTGATGCAGCAGTTTCCTTAAGGAGCAAAGCAGAGGTTTAATTTTTATAATTTAAAAATAATTTCAGCAACATGAAGTGGTATAGGACCAAAAGTGTATGGTGATAAACCTTTTGGCCTTTGGTTTCATTCATTTTTATAATTATGTTAAAACCAGTTACCAGCTGTGACTGTAAGGAAGGCGTGGCCGGGCCATGATGGTGCACGGCCGGCAATGAATCAGCTGATCAGCAGGAGAGTGAAATAAAGGGGAGCCGGAGGTGCCAGTTTGAGAGAGAGACACACACATGGCTGCATTGTGTGTGTGTGTGTGTGTGTGTGTGTGTGTGTGTGTGTGTGTGTGTGCGTGCGTGTGTGCGCGTGTGCGTGCGCGCGCGCGCGTCTGTCCGTCCTTATGTTTTATGATAGTTTATGTTTAGCATTAAACATTGTTGACCATCTGCCTGGGGACGGAGGGGTCGCTCGCTGCTAGCCGCCGAGAGCCAGAAGAACTGCTGCCATCCACCGAAGAAGGGGAGGAGTGGTTCCGGCTCCCAGGGGCCAGAGGACTCGCTGCCATCTGCTGGAGGAGAAGCGAGCTAGCATCAGTTCTAGAGAGAGAGATAGAGAGCGACCTATGCAGCCATGTTTTGTGTTCTTATGTTGGTTTAAGCATATGTTTACATTAAACTTTATGTTGACTATTCAGCTGGATCCCGCCTCCTCCTTGCCCATCCTTGAACTTTTACACCAGCATTTAAAAATATAATTTTCACTCTGGAACAATTGAAAATCATTTTGTTCCTGTTTTGGGATATACATTCTGCAAAAAATTACGTTAGTTTTTGTTTTGTTTTCGGTTTCATTCATTGAACCATTTTTAGTCCATGGTTTGAGCACCTGTCTAAATGGCTAAAGCAGCTAGACAGCGAGAGAATCATGTGACGCCATGCGAGGAGCGGGCGTGTAAACAATGAACTCTGTGTACTTTGCTAATTTTTTTAAATCATTTTTATGTCATAAACTGGTGAGATTCAACACATCCTGCTACATATCTGTTCTTTGAAGTCAGCATGGCAAAGAAGTCAAAATCCTTGGGCTCTGGAGATATTAAAAGACACTTACGTGCTCAAGCTGAAACTTCTGACGGTTTGGGCGGTGTGGCGGGAGAAATCCAGTCAACTGTCCAACATTTCTGTGATGCTGACGAAAGTTGTTGCTGACTTGGAAGATCTTGCTGTAATATGTCGATCAATAACTACGATGGAAATTAATTTCTCTGAGTTGGTTACAAGACTGTCGGATGTCAAGAAACAGATCGATTATCTGGAATCATCAGAAAGGGAATTATCTGCTAGCGACCAAGAAAAATTTGGAATTGATTTTTTAAAAATTGGAGGATTGTAGAACTGCACTAGGCAAAATAATGTCAAAGAATTGTTGGAATTCCTGAGCATGAGGAAGGCAGGGATATGGTGAAATTCCTAGATGAGCTCTTCCAGAGTGTGTTCGACATAACAGGCCATAAGCTGGAAATCGAGCAAGCTCACAGGGTTGCGGCTCGGAGAGCGGCTGATAGAGATCAATTCTGGCAAAATTTTTTAGATCATCTGATAAAGATGTTGTGTTATGCGAGGCAAGGGGCAAAGGAAAGCTTTTTTGAATTTGACGAGTGAAACGTAATCAATTCAAGGAATGCAAGAATCTCTTACATCAACGGAAGACTGCTTTTGCACTGATGTTCCCGGCCAAATTGAGAATAGACACTAAGGATGGCCGAAAGTATTTACATGACCACAGCAAACACTGTCTTTCATAAACACATTGTTGTTAGTAAACCTTTTGGTGATTTTCATGTTGCTGTCTAGTGGACCCGTCTCATTAAAAACACACTCAACTGTCTGAGGAAGCTTAGCGCCTTTTTCGTTCCTCTTTGTGCTGTTCCGCCTAGTGGCTGGAGTATGTTTGTGTTGTATAATTTCTTTGGGACAGCTTGTGGATGAACTGCTCGTTTTGGGTGCTCAGACCTCCTGTTGGCTGGAGTTGGTTTTGTGAAATATTTCTTACAGGGCATTGGTGTGAGTTTGACTGGCCGACAAAACTGAACGGCCCATTTTTGTTTGTTTTTGTGCTTGTTCCGCTAGAGGCTGGAGCTTGTTTTGTGGAGGAGCACACCTTCGAGACAGTTAAGTGGATGAATCACATGTTTTTTTGTGTGTTTATTCCGCTTATCGGCAGGAGTTTGTTTTATAGATTATTTTCTGCTGAGTAATTCTGTCTCACAATTTGTACAGAAGCACCAGACTTGAGCAATCTGACGGCAAAGTTGACGCAGGGACTCGTAGGCGTGCATGGACATTTTGAGTTTAGAGGGATGGATGCCTTTTGACGCTGTCATGTGCAGGGTTAATGTGCACATTTTCCTTTTCTCTGTTTGCTTGGTTCTGGGGGAAGTTCAGGGTTTGATTTTTGCACCAATGTGTGGAATGCTGTCTTTATAATTTTTTTGACACACAATCTATTTTTTCTCATATGTCAAAATGTTAATATGAGTGGATTGTCTCTCTCCACGTGGAATGTGAATGGGTTGGAGCCCCCATAAAAAGAAGGAAGGTTATTTATTTTCTTAAATGTAAGAAATATGATAGTGTTTCTTCATGAAATGCATCTTTCCCTGCAGGAACGCTGCTGATGATCAGTGCTTTTTTATAGATCACGAAGGGATGTTGTAAGCCGCTGGCACCACTCATGATATAATATTGAGAGGAGACTTTAATTTTTTTTATGGTCTCAATCCTTGATCATAGTGAAGCAAAAGTGTGTAATCCCCCTAGAGCAACATTGACGCTTCACAGAATGTGTAAAAATCTTGGTCTTACAGATATTTGGAGGCTTTTGAACCCATCTGGTAGGGACTATACCTTTTTTTTATCAGTCCATAAGATCTATTCTAGAACAGGATTTATTTTTATATTTAAGTCCCTCATTTTATCTGTTGTTGATTGTTCATTTGGAAACATCTTAGTCTCTGATCATGCCCTGGTGAGTTTAGAGGTGTTGCCACATATGGAGAAAAATAAATCATATAGTAGGCGCTTTCATGTATCCCTTTTGCAAAATCCTGTTTTCCAACAAATGATAAAAGCTGAAAGCTTATATGGCAGTATCATCTGCGGGTGTGGCTTGGGAGGCACTTAAGGTGGTTCTTAGGGGTGGGATCATACAGTATGCCTCATTCATGAAAAAATTCAAAGCACAAGAACTTGTGGAGTTGGAAGAGAATATTAAAAGTGCAGAGGCAGAGCTGAAGCACAAAATGCCATCTGAAGGCCTCAGAGAATTGACCCGATTGAAATACAGATAGAATACTATTTTGTCACAGAAGGTGGAGTGTTGGCTATTCAGGACAAGACAGTCATACTTTTGAGTCGGGGGACAAAGCAAGGAAGCTTTTGGCTAGATATATAAACCAGAGAGAATCTTTTTCTACCATTCCCTCAGTGAAATCTGCTGGTGGTGAAATATTTACCTCGGCCATTGATATTAATTATGCTTTTAAAGAATTCTATATTGATCTTTATAGTTCCACGTCTTCGTCCACTGATGAAGATATTAGACATTTTGTGGAACCATTAGAACTCTATAAACTGACTACTGAGCAAAAAATTATCTTGATTCTGAGATAAACTTGGAGGAGTTTGGTGAGGTAATTAAGGCCTTGCCTACAGGCAAGGCTCCAAGGCTGGACAGCTTTGCTGCAGAATTTTTAGATCTTATGCTACAGAACTAGCTTCACATTTGTTAGAAGTTTATACTGAATAATTAAAGAACGGAAAGATTCCGCCAACTATGACTCACGCCCGGATCAGTCGGATTCTTAAAAAGGACAAAGATCCAACGAGTTTAAGATTTACCATCCAACTTCCCTGATCCAGCTACACTTTAAAATACTGTCAAAAATTCTGAATAATCGATTGAGTAAATTTCTGACATCTCTTATACAAATAGATCAGGCAGTCTTGGGGAGTAGCTAACTACATATAGCAACGCTACCAACTTAACTACATTTTTCAGTAGCTTGACTAGCTCAGCTGCTTTTAAAACAGAGCAGTTTTTCCAATAGCACACTAATTTTTCCAGCAATTAGCAGTGTAGCATGACAAAACACTACATCATATTGTTCAGTCTATAACTAATAGCCTTCCTTATTGTGTAGAATCCAAACTTTTACCTGCAAAACGTCTGACGATCTGGCAGCATATTTCTGTCTGCTGATCAGAATCAGGCAGCGTGGTCTAATGGCAAATCACAAACAAAAATAGTGAATTACCATCATCTACTGAGAGCTTATTACAGCTCACTTGGATAAGAAGAGATTGTCTGATTGTTATGTAAAGCGAGCAACCAGTTTTAAATGATAGAATTTTTCAGACACTTTGTTCTTAATAGATCACACAAAAGCATATTTACCTTTACTATTTTAAATAAAATCATTCAGAAATTATTATTGCCTTTTGAGGGATTTTGTTTCTGTTCTAAATATGTTTACTTCACTTCTCATCATCTGTGCGTTACTGGGAAAAACGAGTGAATTGTTATTATTATAATATTTATAAATATATAGTATATATTATTATTATATTATATTATTATTATTATTATATTAATTACTATCAAGCAGAACTATTTGATTTCTCAATTTCTTAGCATTTAATTAACTATTATTTTCATGTAAAATAAATAAAATGATTAGTGAAAGAAATCATTTATGTTATGTATTATTATGCAACAATTTTTCAACTTTTTTCACTGAGACAATTTTTTTTATTTTTGGTTAATGCATTTTTTTCAAAAGAGCCAGACCACAACAAATAATTTACTATTTTCCAAAACAATTTTTTTCAATAAAACAAAATGTTTATATTGCCCATAGACTACTCAAAAATAAACAAATATGCAAAAATGTATAGGTAATATTTTGCAAAATGGAATTGAATACACGCATTTGTGCGGGTCTCTATAAAATTACATGAAAAATTTTACTTCCCTTTTGGGCTGAGTGATATGTAAAAAATATTTAAATAATAATAACATTTAAAATATTGTGATATCTGATTTATATGGTCAACCCCCAAGGTCAGTGAATTTTTTTGCTTTAAAAATTACATACTTTTATTTAAACATGAAAAACTTTAGACATTTCTAAATTCAAATTGCACTTTAAACTACAAAAGCAATTAAATAATGAAGTGATTAAAAAATCTTCTATATAACCACCTCCCCAAATCCAAACATTTACTGTCTCCAACATCCGCATCCGTTTGCCATCACGCAAGTATCAGTATGCGGGAACAGGTGCAAATTAAGAACTAAAGACCATTATAAATGTAAAGATAATTATAATAATCATCATAATAAATAAGCCTAATAAATTCCCTTGTGTTCACACAAAATGCTGCCAAATGTGTGTTCTTATGGAATGTGTTTGTATTGCTATTTGGGAATACAGTTAATGCTGCCAAAAGAAAAGAAAATAGAATTCAATTTTAGGTTCAAGGTGAACGTGTCTTGTATTACTTTATGATTTAATCACTTTCGTCTTAGTTTCTTTAATACAAAGATACCTGTATATATTAATGAACCTGCAGAGTTGCGTTCAGTGTGTAAGAGCAAACTGCTCCATGAAATAAAGCAAAACTCCCGAGATGATCGGAGATCATTTGCAGCATTCTCATAATTTACATTATTCTACCAAACAGTTTTTAGTTGAATGAAAAAGAGAAAAACAAGTGATAACTCTTTGCATGGGCTTGCTCCACGAGTCAGGGTCCCGTTGCACGCCAAACAGCAAATCAGACACGAGCACTGATGGCTTTTCTTTTGTCTGTTCTTAAAAATATAATAAAGTGTATTTCTTCAAGCACATCTTTAACAGCATTTCTTGCCATGCTTCACTCCGAGACGTCTTACATGTCATCCACCTGTTGCAGGTAGATGAGCAAAATTACTCACGCATGAAAAACATTTGGACGAGGAACTGGATTGAGTCTCATTGCATTTTGCGAGTGCTATATCACACCCTGGGTGCACATAAAAAATAACGTTCATAACACATATCAAATCAGATGCGCATCGGCAGCTTATCTTGCATCTGTTCTTCAAAACATAATCATGTTTCACCAAATTGCATGTCTTTGTGTCTAATTTCTTGTAATATATCACTCCGAGAAGTCATACTGGTCGCCTTTCACAGTGGCTGGTACATCAGCAAAATACTCTGCATGAAAAATCTGCATTTGGCGGGTGTTAATTTCAAACCTTGTTCACCAGGAGTAGGCTGTACAACAAATTCAGGAGAAAGGAAATCAAAACAGTGTCACTGACTTCAAGCTATGCAATCGCACCCACACTTTCTGTTGGAAAATGATCTCTAGAAAGTTTTAAATGATCATGTGTTGAATGATGAGACTTGATTTTTAACAAAGAGCCGCTTGTGGCTCATGACCCATAGGTTCCCAAACATCTGTCCACATTTTCCCCTCCCAACACAAACACGCACTAAAGTGGTCACTTAAAATTATAATCAATAATTATAATTACAATATAGCATAAAAAAAAAATAACAAATTATAAACCTAAAAAAAATACTTAAAAAAAACAAGAAAGCACATACACCATCAACCGCTTATCCTGTGTACAGGGTCGCAGGGGGCTGGAGCCTATCCCAGCTAACATTGGGCGAAAGGCAGGGTACACCCTGGACAGGTCGCCAGTTCATCGCAGGGCCACACATAGGGCAATTTTTGACACCAATTAACCTAGCCTGCATGTCTTTGGATGGTGGGAGGAAGCTGGAGCACCCGGAGAGAACCCACACAGACACAGGGAGAACATGCAAACAGAAAGGCCGGGGCAACCGGGGTTTGAACCCACGACCTTCTTGCTGTGAGGCGACAGTGCTAACCGCTGCACCACCGTGCCGCCTAAGCACACACACATCAAACTAAAAATAAAAAAATTCCTCTCCACTGCCCCTACCTGAGAACCCTCCAAAAAAGACAAATATCCATCACACTTTCTATCAAACAAATCCCATTTTCCCAGCCTTTTAAAAATCACCTTCTCAAATGCTACCACCCCGCCCATCTCCTCACACCACTCCCAAAACGAGGGTGCCCCAGGCATCTTCTGCCCCGTAAGGAGAATTTGTCTGCCAACCATAACTCTGGCTAGGACCCAAATTTTGGGTAATAATGATAATGATCACCCCATCACCTAAGATGCAGAGTCTGGGGCGAAATGAAAATTGTGTCCAGTATGTCACACACAAATCTCTGAACCAAATTTCTTGTACCAAAAACATGGGTTGTGTCCATGTCTTCTGAATTGCATCACCAGCAGGTGTGTGTGTGTCTTTAAGACCAAGTTTATACAATCTAGAGGGTGTCCAGTATAATCAATGCAAACTCTTAAATTGCATCAGACACACCCTTGAATCTATAGATATAGACTCAAAATTTTTTAGACTAGCTACACGCTCCTCCTCCAATGCCAAGTTTAATCTTTTGAGAGAAGTTGAAGCTCCATCCCCCAGACTCTGAATTAACAGGAAGTAATACAGTGATGCCTCATGAACTTTTCCAAAAGTAGTAATCACCACTTCTAGAATATCTACCGCTTTAGGGGGGTGTATGCTACTCCCAAAAATAGCACAGAGCAGGTGGCGCAGTAAATATCTAAAGAACTGAGACCTGGGATACCCATAATATTGAACCATATTTTCAAAGGATCTCAACACTCCCCTTTCAGATAGGTCACCAAGCATATTAACCTTCCTCACAATGCATTTTGTCCAGCAGAAAGGGGACTTGTACATTATTTTGGGTTCAGCCATATGCTCGAAACAACATTTAAATAAATGTCAGAATTAAACACTCTGGGTACTTTTGTCCATACCATGTGCAAATGCGAGATAACGGGGTGTGACTTAACGTCTCCGATTAGTTTGATATAAAGACTTTGTAATGGCAAAATAGGGGCAAGATCTTCCTGTTCAATGCTAAACCAGGGAGGGGCTCTCTCAGGTGGAATGCGACCAATGAGCCAAATGTCTGAGACTGAATGCATAATAATAAAAAAAATGTTGGGTAGGCCTAGCCCACCTTTGTCAATCAGCCTATTTAACTAATTTAAATGTTTTATTAAGGGGTTAAAATTAATAGCTCCTGTTAATAACAGGATAAGCGGTTGACGATGGATGGATGGATGGATGGATGGATGGATGGATGATCGCATATATAAATATTTGTTTAGAAAGCCCCTCAAATAACAATAATTCAATAAATAATGATTCAATAATTATAAATAGTTATATTTTATCCATTATAAATCAAATATATATTATAAAAAAATTATATCATTAAAATGCATTACATCATTGTGGCACATGAGCAAAGCATTAAAAAAGATTGCAACACTTTACAATAAGGTTCTAATTGTTAACATTAGTTAATAACATTAGATAACATGAACTAACAATGCACAATTCTTTTCAGCTTTTATTAATCTTAATGTTAATTTCAACATATACATTTCTCAAAAAAGTTGTATTTGTTAACATTAGTAAATGCATTATGAACTAACATGAACTTACAATCAACAATTGCATTTTTATAAACTAATATTAACAAAGATTAATAAATGCTGTAAACAATATTTTGTTAACTGTTTGTTTATGATACCTAATGCATTAACTAATATTAATGAATAGTTTTACCAAAAAGACAATACATAATACAAAAAGTTGCTTTAGTTTGAAATATATTGTTTATTTCCTTATTATTGAACATAAGCCTATCATTGGAGTTCACACAATACATTTTGCAATTGAATTCGTCAATTAATTGGAGATAGGTTTATTATGAGGGCTTTTCTAAGGATGCGTCACTGTACGCCTGATGTTATCAGAAGTGCTGTGCTGTGGCCCCAAATAAACCCCACCTGATCTATATGTATAAGAGATGTCATAACTTAATCGGTTAAACAACATTTTAACATCTAGCTGGATCAGGGAAATTAAACGTTAACTCTTACATTCGCTTGGATCTTTGTTCTTTTTAAAATTCAGACTGATCCGGACTTGTGTCATGGTTGGCGGAACCTTTCCATTCTTTAATGATTCCGTATAAACTTCTAACAATAGTGAAGCCAGTTCTGTAGTATAAGATCTAAAAATTACCTTGCCAAGCTCCTCCAAGATTATCTCAGAATCAAGATATTTTTTTTTTGCTCTGTCGTCAGCTTCTAATGGTTCCACAATATTTCTAATATCTTCACTGGTGGACAAAGATGTGGAACTATAAAGATCAAGATATAATTCTTTAAAAGCATTATTAATATCAATGGCTTTTGTATATTTTTCACCACCAGCAAATTTCACTGAGGGAATGGTAGAAAAAGACAGTCTCTGCTTTATACTGTATATCTAGCCAAAAGCTTCCCTGCTTTGTCCCCCGACTGTCTTGCCCTGAATAGCCAAAACTCCACCTTCTGTGATCAAATAGTATTATATCGGTATTTTAGTCAGACAACATCAGCTCAGCATCATTTTTTTTTCAACATTACAGAATTGTATTGGGGGAGACACGTGTCTGAATTAGACAAAGCCATGTTTGTTTATGATCATTTAGAGTGATCTGACTGAAATTAAGTTTAGGCCCAGGGAAGTTAAAAAGGACTCTGCTCAGGTGTTTGTATTGTTGCATGAACTATATTGCTCTTCTTCTTCCTAAGTTATCTTGCAACTGCAGTTTTTTGACAGAAAACAGAAGAAGGGGGAATCATTTCAAGAGTTTTCCCATGCACTGATGAATCTTATGGACAAGGTATGAAAAGCTAATCCTAATGCTGTGTCTGATTATCAGGTGGTTTTGCGAGATCAGTTCTGTGAAAATGTTCAAGACCATACCCTTTGTAGAGAACTAAAAAGGATGGTGAGGCAGAATTCTTCGTTAACTCTCCTTGACTTATGCATGGGTGGAGGAGGGACAGCCTCAAAGAAATAGGCCTGGTAGAGTTTGCGGAGTTGAAAGAAATGGTCCTACGACAGCAAGCACAATTGGATTTGATTCTTAAAACTTTAAATTCTCAAGCTTTTTCTGATTTGGTAGGGTCTTGTACAACAGTGATTGTTAAAATGGGTACTGTTGATGTGCTATCTTTATTTGACACAGACTCTATGGTGACTACTATAACGGATAATTATTTTAACCATTATTTTTTTGATATGGCTAAAGGGGGTATCTCTGACTGTGAGCACTGAAAGCTGCTAATGGAATGGATTTACCATGTGTGGGGTATGTAGAACTTGATGTTAGCCTTTTGGGGTTACATTACCCAGGAAAGGAATTTTAATTATAAAAGATACCTGTTCTCCCAGTATGCATGCTCAGAAGGAGAAGATCCCTGCTGTGTTGGGTATGAATATTATCCGGGACTATTATGCTACTTTATTTAATGAACATGGTGCTGAGCTTTTTCAGATTCCCCAAATGCAATCAGTAGCCCCAGCATGGAAACAGGCACTCCGTTGTTGTCAAAAAATGAAGACGTGTCGAGTTCCCCTTCTATATTTAAGGTGAGAGTGCAGGGGAAGACCCCTAATTGTGTTGCTTCAGGTACCATGATTATGGTTCCGGTTACCTGTCCCCAAGTTTCAGGTGCTGTGATAGAATTTATCCTAGAACTATTGGGGCCAGAAGAAAACACTCTCCCAGAAGGTTTGCTTATAAATACTGTTGGCAGTATTTTACATTCTTCAGAATTGATTGGTATGGATCGGGCTGTGAAAGATCTGGCTAGGCAATGGGACCGATTTTGGGAGAAGGAGGGGTGTCTCTATTATTTAGCTTATAAACCTGATGGTCACAAGAGATCTATCAGCTACTGTTACATAAAAAACTTAAAAGGGAGGTGTTTAGTAGTTTGCATGATAGCCACGGACACCAAGGGAAAGACCGAACTCTAGAATTGATGAAGCGTTGCTGTTACTGGCCAGGGATGGTGAGAGATGTGGAGCAGTGGTGTCGGGAGTGTCAGCGGTGTATTCTTGCTTATTTATTTTTTTTATGGGAATGCTACAAGCATCCCGGCCTCATAAAATTTTAGCTGTTGATTTTACGGTGTTGGAGACGGCAAGTGATGGAAGGGAGAATGTTTTGGTGCTTTCTGATGTTTTCTCTAAATTCACTCAGGCCATTCCCACTCGGGAACAGTGAGCAAGGACTATGGGAGAGGTTTTGGTCTGCCATTGGGGTCTCTTGTCATCTGCATTCAGAACAAGGACGACATTTTGAAAGTAACCTTATTAGCCAATTATGTAAGGTTTACGGTGTACAGAGTCGCACTACCCCGTACCATCTGCAGGGTAATGGTCAGTGCGAACATTTTAATTGGACTCTCCATGACTTGTTGGGGACTTTGCCCCCAGAGAAAAAGAAGCATTGACCTCAACATCTGCCACAGCTTGTCTATGCTTATAACACCACAGTGCATTATTCTACTAGTATGAGCCCATATTTTCTAATGTTTGGATGTGAGCCCAAATTACCTGTTAAATAATCAGTTGTAATTGATCACAGAGATGCCTGAACAGTGGATTGTGGAACACCAAGGAAGGCTTCGGGCAGCAAATGGGGAGGAACAGGAGAGATTGAGAGACAAGGTCGCTCGTCGAATTAGACAATATGAGGTTAAGGTGAATGACTATGGTTTTAGAGAGGGTGAGTTGGTCTACCTTAGAAACCATCATCATCGGGGATGAAATAAAATGTCATAGGATGTGTATGACTCATGCTTGTATAAGGTGGTTTGTGAACCAGGAGAGTGGGGGGTTGTGTACTCGGTGGCTCCAGAGTCTCAGGTAGGGCCTGTGAAGCAGGTACATCGGATGGAAATGCATAAGGCATTTATTGACCCTGTATTAAGTGATGTAGACTCTGCAGTGTCTGATAGACCGGCTAGCTTGAGTAGTGGGTCTACTACAGATTCCTATAGTGACTCGGCCTCATGTGTATTATTGCACTGTGATTGTGATTTGTCTCCTAGTACAGTTGAGGGTGGTGAATTGTAGGGTCACCCGGTATCAGAGGTCCGCCCTGAGGTGTTCTAAAAGAATTACAGTCGGCCAGCACTCAAATCCTCATTGATTACCAAGGACAGTAGCTGCACCAATAGTTAGAGAGAAGTTGTAGGCCTGGGAATAGAGTTAGTGTTGTTTTTAGTGATGAGGGCAAATCAAATCAAATCACTTTATTGTCGCACGACCATATGCACAAGTACAACATTAGGTGAAAGTCTTGTGTGCAGTTCCAAGCAACATTGCAGTCATGACAGTGACGAGACATATACCAATTTACAATAAACATCAGATTTACACAACACAATTTACATATCTAATGTACACATAATTACACAACACAATAATATACAATGTACAGTAAACAATACACACAATATAGAATACACATACACATAATATAGAATACACATACAATAAAAAAAGAATATAAAGTGTATAAAAAAATATACAGTAGGTTGAATTGTAAAGAAAATATAATTTATGACAGTCCAGTGTAAGATTAATAAAGTGCAGTGCTGATGTATATTGATCGTGAGAGATCGTGAAGTGTTCAAAAGTCTGATTGCTTGGGGGAAGAAGCTGTCATGTAGTCGGCTGGTGCGGGTCCTGATGCTGCGCTTCTGCCTGCCTGATGGAAGCAGTGAGAGCAGAACATGACTCGGGTGGATGAAGTCTCTGATGATCCTCCGAGCTTTTTTCACACACCGCCTGTATTATATATCCTGGAGGGAGGGAAGCTCACCTCCGATGACGTTTCTGGCAGTTCGCACCACCCTTTGCGCAGGTCTTTGCGGTTGTGGATTGTGCTATTGCCATACCAGGCAGTGATGCAGCCAGTCAGGTTGCTCTCTACAGTGCTGGTATAGAACCCTAGGTGGATGACCTGCGTGAAGTTGGCCCTCCACCCAACGCAAAAAGTTGGCAAAATAGTCTCAATCGTTTGTGCTGTAAAAAACTTTGTTTGTGCTGCTTCAGATTTTTAATATTAGACATTGAATTATTGGCGATGACGTCACCAGCCCCCCCACATGCTCCAAATTCGCCCAAAATAGTCTCGTTTGATTGTGCTTCGTTTGTGCTGGTTTGTGCCGGTAAAAGTTTTGTTTTGCAAATGTCTTTTTTTAACAACACAGTTCAAGAAAGATGGTAAGATCCAAATGGCATACCAAATCACATAAATAGTCGCATTCACTTAACTGTTACCTATCCACTGTTTGTTTTCAACTTGTAACGGGACACAGTGGATCACAGGATATGAGTGGAATGTAACAAACTCCAAGGTAAGTGTTTTAACTTGTTACTGTATGTAGTTATGTGAATAACAATAGTAATATTAACATTGTCATAAATATAGGCACCTTAATCTGTTTGCTGTAGCTCTGTGTTTATACACCCATTGGCTGTGCGTGTGTGCAGTACAGGTCAAAAGTTTGGAAACATTAAGATTTTTAAATGTTTTTGAAAGAAGTCTCGTAATCTCACCAAGGCTGTATTTATTTTATTAAAAAATAAAGTAAAAACAGTAATATTGTGAAACAATACACATTAAAATAGCTGTTTTCTGTTTTAATATAATTTCAAATGTAACTTTATTTCTGTGATGTCAAAGCTGAATTTTCAGCATCATTACTCCAGTCTTCAATGGTTTGTTTGTTTGTTTTTAATTTCGTTTTCTTTTTCTTTTTGTTTTGTCTTTCCTATTTGTAGTCTATATATGCTCAGGTTTATATGTGTTGGATACAATATGATTGGCATAATAAAAAAAACATCCAGTGTTCAATGTCACATGATCCTTCAGAAATCATAGAAAAATGTTAAGCTATTATCATTATTATTGGTGCTCAATTATTAAGAATGATTCTTATTTTTTTTTATCAATGTTTAAAACTTTTTTTGCATGCTTAATATTTTTGTAGAAACTTTGATGAACAGAAAGGTAAAAAGAACAGCATTTATTTGAAATAGAAATCTTTTTAACCATATAAATGTCTTTTACTTTCTCTTTTGATCAATTTAATTTGTCCTTGCTGAATAAAAGTATTATTTATATATATATATATATATATATACAGTGAGGAAAATAAGTATTTGAACACCCTGCTATTTTGCAAGTTCTCCCACTTGGAAATCATGGAGGGGTCTGAAATTGTCATCGTAGGTGCATGTCCACTGTGAGAGACATAATCTAAAAAAAAAAAATCCAGAAATCACAATGTATGATTTTTTTTAACTATTTATTTGTATGATACAGCTGCAAATAAGTATTTGAACACCTGAGAAAATCAATGTTAATATTTGGTACAGTAGCCTTTGTTTGCAATTACAGAGGTCAAATGTTTCCTGTAGTTTTTCACCAGGTTTGCACACACTGCAACAGGGATTTTGGCCCACTCCTCCACACAGATCTTCTCTAGATCAGTCAGGTTTCTGGGCTGTCGCTGAGAAACACGGAGTTTGAGCTCCCTCCAAAGATTCTCTATTGGGTTTAGGTCTGGAGACTGGCTAGGCCACACCAGAACCTTGATATGCTTCTTACAGAGCCACTCCTTGGTTATCCTTGCTGTGTGCTTCGGGTCATTGTCATGTTGGAAGACCCAGCCTCGACCCATCTTCAATGCTCTAACTGAGGGAAGGAGGTTGTTCCCCAAAATCTCGCAATACATGGCCCCGGTCATCCTCTCCTTAATACAGTGCCCTGTCCCATGTGCAGAAAAACACCCCCAAAGCATGATGCTACCACCCCCATGCTTCACAGTAGGGATGGTGTTCTTGGGATGGTACTCATCATTCTTCTTCCTCCAAACACAGTTAGTGGAATTATGACCAAAAAGTTCTATTTTGGTCTCATCTGACCACATGACTTTCTCCCATGACTCCTCTGGATCATCCAAATGGTCATTGGCAAACTTAAGACGGGCCTTGACATGTGCTGGTTTAAGCAGGGGAACCTTCCGTGCCATGCATGATTTCAAACCATGACGTCTTAGTGTATTACCAACAGTAACCTTGGAAACGGTGGTCCCAGCTCTTTTCAGGTCATTGACCAGCTCCTCCCGTGTAGTTCTGGGCTGATTTCTCACCTTTCTTAGGATCATTGAGACCCCACGAGGTGAGATCTTGCATGGAGCCCCAGTCCGAGGGAGATTGACAGTCATGTTTAGCTTCTTCCATTTTCTAATGATTGCTCCAACAGTGGACCTTTTTTCACCAAGCTGCTTGGCAATTTCCCCGTAGCCCTTTCCAGCCTTGTGGAGGTGTACAATTTTGTCTCTAGTGTCTTTGGACAGCTCTTCTTCTTCTTCTTCTTCTTTGGTGTTTTACGGCAGTTGGCATCCAAAATGTTGCATTACTGCCATCTTCTGTTTATTATCTTTTCATTCCATACTTATATTCGTCTTTCCAGTCCTGTCCTCTTTAGAAAGTAAAATAAATATTTCTTTCCTTCTTCACTTATCCCATATTCTAATATATTTTTAACATTATATTGTCCTACACCAATTTCTTTTAAATGAATTTTCAACTCTTTCCTTTCTTGTTTAAATTTCCTGCATGACATAAAAATGTGATTAACTGTTTCCTCCTCTTGACATTCATCACATTGACCTGTGGGATGTTTTCCTAAAATACAAAGAGTTCCATTTAGCTTACTATGTCCAATCCTAAGTCTTGTTATTAAAACTTGCTTTTTCCTTCTATTTGACATCTCTCTTATAATACCTACTTTATTTTGAATCATGTATAAATGTCTTCCTTTACTTTCATGATCCCATTGGTACTGCCATATTTCCATAACCTTTTTCCACACTAGATTCTTACCTTCTGATTTCGACAATTTAATTTCAATATCAACATGTTCTTTTTTTGTTGCCTTTTTTGCCAATCTATCAACTTTCTCATTTCCCTGTATGCCCACATGTGCTGGTATCCACATATATATAATATTTTTCACTTGTCTACATACCCTTGAATTTATAAACAAGATTTCATATAATATTTCTTGATGACTACTAGCTTTTCTAGTCTTCATACTCATAAGAGCTGATACAGAGTCACTACATACTAAAATGTTGCTATCCCTGGATTGTTCGATCCATTCTAATGCAATACCTATAGCACATAATTCAACAGCATAAACATTTAGGTTGTCAGATAAATGCCTATCTCATATTTAGGGATGTATACCGCAGACCCAGTTGCATCTGATTGTAGATCCTTTGACCCATCTGTAAAAATCTGAATACTGTCTTTATTGTTCTTATATTTATAATATTCATTGGTTATATCTATATTTTTGTTACATCCTTTAATTGATAAAAGCTCTAAATCAACGTTCGGAATTTCTAAAGTCCAAATAGGTTTAACAGGCCATAACACAGTATTAGCAAAACTTTTATTATACACTTCCATTTCTTTTGCAATTAAATCCCCTGTCCAGCCAAAACTATCTTTCTTTCTTCTCTCCTTTTCCCAGCACTTCTGTAACACCTTTTTTGTTGGATGACAATCTTCATGCCCTCTAAGATTTATCCAATAGTTTGCTGACAATTGTTTCCGTCTAAGCCACAATGGCATTTCACCTCCCTCAACCTGAAGTGCACATACTGGAGAAGTTTTGATTGCCCCCAAGCATATTCTTAAAGCACATGATTGTACAAAGTCCAATTCAGCTAATGTTGTCTTTGCTGCTGATCCATATGCAACACTCCCATAGTCTAACTTAGATCGTATTAAAGAAATATAGATGTATTTTAAAGCAGAAACACTTGCTCCCCATTCCAACCCTGCAAGACACCTCATCACATTTAGCACTTTTTACATTTATTAACTATATACTTTATATGTTCTCTCCATGTTAGTTTTGTGTCAAAAAATAATCCCAAGAAACAAAAACATTCTACTTTCTCTAATATACTTCCATACATTTTCAACTTAATTTCCTTATCCTTTTTTTTATTTGAAAAAACCATTACTTTAGATTTCTCCACTGAGAATTTAAAACCCCATTTTGTTCCACAATTTTTAACTTTATCAATTCCTTCCTGCATCTTCTTTAAAATATACTCAACATTTCTACCTTTCTTCCATATAGCACCATCATCTGCGAATAAAGACCTCCCTATATCCCCTGGGAGATTTAAATAAATATCATTAATCATAATGGAAAATAGAGTTGGACTAATCACACTCCCCTGTGGTGTCCCATTCTCTACAACGTATTTCTTTGATAAATCTACCCCAATTTTCACCTGTATAATCCTTTTATTTAAGAAATCCATAACCCAATTAAACATTTTCCCTACAACTCCCATTAAATGTAATTTGACTAAGAGACCCTCTTTCCACAACATGTCATATGCTTTCTCCACATCAAAAAATACTGCTACTACAATTTCTTTATTTACTTGTGCTTTCCTTATTTCCTCCTCCAAACTTATCACAGGATCCATTGTATTTCTTCCTTTTCTAAAACCACTTTGACATAAAGCCATTTTATTTCTACTCTCTAAAAAGTATATTAATCTTTCATTTATCATGCGTTCCATTATCTTGCATAAATGCGATGTTAATGCAATTGGTCTGTAATTACCAGGATTACTTGGATCTTTTCCAGGCTTCCTTATTGGAATAATTACTGACTCCTTCCAGCTTTGTGGAAGCCTTCCTTCCTCCCACACCTTGTTATATAAATGCAATACTTTCCCCAGCCCCTCTATGCTTAGATGTTTTAACATACTGTAACAGACTTCATCTTTTCCTGGAGCTGTTTTCCCTGACCTATCCAGTGCTCTCTGCAACTCTCCCATATTAAAAGGAGCATCTAGTTCCTCATCCCCATACTCTTTCCTGCATATCACATCCTTATACTGCATTTTTGTTAATTCTATTGCTATTCTTCCTTCCTCTGTCAAGTTACTAGAACGGTTTATACTAACAAAACCTTTTGCCATCATCTCTACCTTTTCCTTATTCGTTATCACATTCTCGTTCCCTACAGTCAAAACTGGGTAATTCCATTCTCTCTTGTACCCCCCCATTTTTTTAATCATTCCCCATATTTCATCTATTTGAGTTGTATTTCCTATTGTGTCACAATAAGACTTCCAGAATGTTCTTTTTGTCTGTCTGATTGTCCTCCTTACTATTGCTTGAGCTTGTTTATACTGAATCAAATTATGATAATTATGTGTTCTTTTAACTAACCTAAATGCTTTATTTCTAAATTTTACTGCTTCTTTACATTTTTCATCCCACCATGGCACTATTTTCTTTTTACATCTTCCTTTACTCCTGGGAATGGATTCTGCTGCTGCTGATATTATGCCTTGCTTAATTTGATTGTCTAACATTTCAACACTAAATTCATCGTTAATTTTCCTAAACAATTTATTACTTTCCTCCTGGAATTTTCCCCAATCAGCTTTCTCAAAAATCCATTTTCCACTTGCTTCCCCAATACTCAATACTACCTCTATATTTATTTTACACCACACTGGATAATGATCACTACCTATTGTGCCATCTTTATGTACTGACCAATCACATTTTGCTGCAATTCTATTTGAAACTAAAGTGAGATCTAATACTGATTCTTTTCCAGTGTTAACATCAATTCTTGTACCTACACCATTATTTAAACACACTAAATTCTTCTCATCTATCATTTCTTCTATTATTTGACCATTATAATCAGTTTTTCCACTCCCCCACAATGTGTTATGCCCATTAAAATCCCCACACCATATAATATTATTACAATTTAGTCCCTCTATCTCTTCTAGCTTATTTTTCTCTAGCCTTTTACATGGATTATAATAGTTAAAAATCACCAACTCTCTCTTTCCAGCCCATACTTTCACAACTACATACTCTTGTTCATTTCCCACTCCTAAGATTTTATACGGTATTCCTTGCTTTATAAATGTAGCACACCCTCCTCCTCCCCCCTCCCTTCTATCATACCTTATCGCCACATAGTCATATAAAACAAAATCCAATGAAGGATTTAACCAAGTTTCTTGAATGCACACTATCTCTGGTTTTTCTACCCTACTACCAACAAACTGCTTAAAATCCTGCCCATTAGCTAAGAGGCTTCTCGCATTCCATTGTAAAATTAGCATTATTAGGTTTAAGAACCTAATCCTGATGTCTCCTGACTTGCTTGCATCCTAAGTTCATCATTTATTTCCTCCCATTTCAGCCCTATCATGTCCAAATGATGTTCTGCCGCTTTCACAATTACTTGAATTCTTTCTGTTTTTGACTTAATCTCATGAGTTGCATTGATTACTCCTGCAATGAATGTGACCAGTTTCTTTTTTTCTGTCCATGCTTTCCTCTTCCCTTGCTGAACATTCACTTCCTCTTGTCCTTTATTCACTCTTACCTCTATATTCTGGTTCCTCTGTCCATTCATCTTAACTGCTTCAGCATATGACACCTTCTCTTTTAGTCTTAACTTCTGTACTTCTACCTCTCTTTTAAGTGCTTCACATCCCCAGTATGCTACACTATGGTTTCCTCCACAGTTACAACATTTAGGTTGTATTCCCTCACCACACATCCCATAATCATGTTCACCTCCGCATCTAGCACACCTTTTTTTCCATTTGCACATTTTAGCTATATGCCCAAACTCCTGACAGTTGTAGCATCTCATTGGTTTCTGTACATATTCTCTCACATTGTATTTAACATATCCAAAATATACCTCTTTAGGTAATTCTTTCTCTTCAAATTCAATCAGTATTGACTCTGTCTCCTTTTTCTCTATTCCTTTGGTCAGTCTTTTTACATTTTTCACTGTGAAATTACCCATCCTCATGTTTTCCATTATTTCTTTATTATTGACATTAATGGGAATCCCATAAATCACTCCTTTGCATCCATTAAATCTCCTTTCTCCAACTATTGCCACCTTCTGAACCTTAACTTTCCCAACATATGTCATCTTTTTAGCTTTGTCTAACTGTATCTCATTTTCACATCCAATTAGCAAATTTCCATCTCCTAGAACCCTTGCATACTTCACTTCCCCAATCTGATTCTTGATGATTTTTGTTAATTTAATCGGGTCAGTTTTCTTAATTCCGCCTTCTCCTTCAAATCTAACGACTACATTCAATATTCCTTCCTTTACTATTTTTCCCATCTTTCCACTTCCATCACTTTCCGAATCTCCAATGCTAGATGCATGTTTTTTCTTTCTTTTCCGACTCTTTCCCTTCTTTCCCTTCCCATCACTTTCCCATTCATTTATCCTACTCTCATCTCCCTCACTACAAGCCATGCTAACACTATCACTGTCAGAGTCATTCACTGCCATCTCCTACGGATTGCAAGGAACTCCGTGAGACCACCGTTCCGGACCTATACAGGCCGTCGGTCGATAATCCCACTACAAGTTCCTCAAACAACCCCTTATTTAATTATTATTTTAAACTGTATTTACAGTACCTTAACTTCTCAGTCCTTAGTCTTTTTTCCTTTCCTAGTAACTTGTCGCTATGTTTGTCACTGTGTCAGTCCAAAAAGCCGCCTGCCTCGGTTTGTTGTCCCCCGCGTAACAGTCGATGAAACCACTACCGTACTTCAGGCCAACACGCAATTTTCCCGGCTTGAATAGCTGATCGCTGCCCTTTGGACAGCTCTTTGGTCTTGGCCATGTTAGTAGTTGGATTCTTACTGATTGTATGGGGTGGACAGGTGTCTTTATGCAGCTAACGACCTCAAACAGGTGCATCTAATTTAGGATAATAAATGGAGTGGAGGTGGACATTTTAAAGGCAGACTAACAGGTCTTTGAGGGTCAGAATTCTAGCTGATAGACAGGTGTTCAAATACTTATTTGCAGCTGTATCATACAAATAAATAGTTAAAAAATCATACATTGTGATTTCTGGATTTTTTTTTTTAGATTATGTCTCTCACAGTGGACATGCACCTACGATGACAATTTCAGACCCCTCCATGATTTCCAAGTGGGAGAACTTGCAAAATAGCAGGGTGTTCAAATACTTATTTTCCTCACTGTATATATATATATATGTAAATATATATATAGAAAGAGAGAGAGAGAGAGAGAGAGAGAGAGAGAGAGAGAGAGAGAGAGAGACAGCATAACTGTTTTCAACTGATAATAATAATAATGAATTTTTCTTGAGCCGCATATTAGAATGATTTCTGAAAGATCATGTGACACTGAAGACTGAAGTAATGATGATGAAAATTCAGCTTTGATCACAGGAATAAATTACAGTTTACAACATATTCAGATAGAAAACAACTGTTTTACATTGGAATCATATTTCAAACTATTAGTGTTTTACTGAATTTTAAATCAAATAAATGCAGCCTTGGTGAGCAGAAGAGACTTCTTTCAGAAACATAAAAAAATTGTGTGTGTGTGTGTGTGTGTGTGTGTGTATATGTGTGTGTGTGTATATGTGGAAACACATGGAGACCTCCTGCAGTAGGCCACATAATGTCCAAGAGCATCCTGAGTTAAGGCTCTTTTGAAAGCAATAATTGTCCTTAAAGCAAATCTCTCTCCTTGGAGCATCAGATTGGAGGGACATTCACACAAAGGAAATTCTGTGGAGTTGCTTCCCAGGTCAGTGTCAATCCGCAGAAGTTATCCCAGACTGTAACTGAGCACTTTTCCTGAGGTATCTGTCTTGAATGCAGAGGGACACTGTGACAGACTTTGTATTGGCCTGAGGCAGGGGGACTCCAGAAGGGTAAGGCCTTCTTCCACTGCAGCCTGAAGATGAGCCATGCCAGAAGCCTGCAGTACAGCAACAGAAGTACAAACAAATGGAACTTCCTGGGTGACTTGTGTGCTGAGACCACAATACTGTGAGGAGCACTGTTTTGTGAAGGAAACGCATGTTTTTCAACAGGTCCACTTTCAGTCTTTTCCCCCTCACAGATGGATCTGCATATAGCCATTCAGGACAAGGAGAGAGGTATGAATTCCTCTTCCTCTTATGGGTGGAACTACTAGGTCTCTCCAGTTTTCAACAGCGTCTTCATATGTCCCAGAACAGGAAGCATCCATTTATGGTTTTCCATCTACACTGCAAGTTGTGGTGGGTAGTGGATTGGCTCCTGTGTTGATCACTGTTGCAACAGCTGCATCCTCTTCATTTTTTTCCTCACCTTTTTGTTTTGCAGAACATATTGGCATGTTGCAATGAATCTATCCACCAGAATAGGCAAGTTTTCATGCTTGGAAAAGGCCACATTTGATGTTTTTGAACCCTGCTTCAACATTGGCTGAACTTGCGGTGATGTTGGTGCTTCGAAAGTGAGGGATCATTACCCCTGTCCAGAGTGGTATGTAACTTGCAAGCCAGATTATATTGGGAATAATCTCAGGGAGGAAGTGCATATTATCATGATCCCCATTACCTACGGCAAGTGACCTGCTCTCCTCACATATGTCTGTTACCCACTGTCCTAGGTCTGTCTGTGTTTGGTCACATGGATCCACTTCCAGGTCCTCATCCTCTACATCTGGAACGATGACACTCTCTTCTGCAATTCTGGCTTTAAGGTATTTCTTGCACCTTTCTGATATGGGGGGGGGGGTTCCAGAACTGTCATTGCCCTTTTCTTCAAGCAGTCCCACTGGCAGATCAAACAAGGTGGTACTTTTGCTGACTGTTTACCGAGTAAGAGGAGTGAGGAGGATGAGGAGTAAAAACCTTGACCAGAGCTCCGAGCAAAGCAAGAGAAAAGTCACTCACAAAATCTTTTGGAGTTGGTGCACCTGCATATATCCATTCTGTCAGCCAATGCGTTTTTGCATTAACATTGTGTCTCTCTGACAGCATTTGCACCTCTGGGACACTCATCCCCTGCCAGAATGCCCTGATATAAGAATATATGTCCAGACTTGCCATTTGGTCTCTGTAGTTTCCTCACTACTGAGCCAGTTGCATCAAAACTCACAGTGGGGTTAGTAGATGTCTTTGAGAATGACTTGTACATATACATTTGTGTTTGACTCCAATAGTGACAGAAAAACTTGTCCAGTCCAATGTCTTTAATGTGACCACTGTGCGGTGCACTGTATTTTAACATCTGCAGTGAAACAATGGGATCCTTGTCGCCTAATTCTAAATCATTTCTCTCTTGCTTTGCTTTGCGCAGGGTGGACAAATTAGGCAGATGACTTGGCTCAGGATCTCCAAAATCCATCAGCTTTGTTGCCTCTGATGCCCTCCATACATGGGGATCCATTCTACCCTCACACAGTTCTTTGGCTATCTGCACACGCAAGTTACCAGACATCGCACGCTTGGAACTGCCAGTGTGCAGGGAGTCATCAGTGTTTTTAATTAAACACTTGAGCACTGTTGGGCTGTTCATTTCAGGCACTTTGTCAAATTTTTGTGAATGTGGCCACGACACTCCTTACAGTTGCCTCTGATTTCTATGTATTTCTCTGTGGCTGATGGATAGAACTTGGCTCTTTTAAAGGCAAATGTGCAGGGGCATTTCACTTCTTGCAATATCTGATTATTTATCACATGTGTCCAGATGCCAGGCTTCAAAATTGTGTATTCCCTTTTTGATGTTTTAGAGAACTTGCTGTATTTAACCGTTTCAGGCATGAATTCAATCCATTCCTGAAATGGAACTTCAAGATCAAAAGTCCAGCAATCTTTTGGTCTGGGTGAAAGGGACCCTGGCTCAAATTCAGTGTCATCAGTACTGCCATTTGTTTCATGAGTAAACCCTAAAGCAGTCCAGATGTTGTGTCTATTTAATTTAACAAAAGTGTATAGAGCCTTTGCAGTGATCTTGTTTTCTAGCTGCTTACTAAGCTCTGTCCAGATGCTCTGATTAGGAGTAGCTATGTTGCCATTTTGGACTTATTTTTTTGATGAACACCAAAATGGTGTACTGTGAAAATGGAAACTCTGTGAACTGCTGGTTTCTTGGACATCGGGTATAAGCTAAACATAATTACCCACTTAAATAATCCTGACTCAAAAATGTCATGTTCAGTATAAACTTGTTTTCATTACTGTAATGGTCTGACTATATGGATTATATAGTAATAATATATAAGGATAATGTATCTTATATTAGGACCAATATGGTAATGTTGAACCCAAGATGCACAATGTATTCAAAAAAATAACATGGGTCACATGTAAAGCTTTAGCATGTATTTGTATTAGCAATGAGTATTCTGTTCAAAAAACATTGACAATTTTAGCTTTCTTGAATGGTGTACAATTGTTCTTGAAGTTAACAAATACTATTGTAACTGTAACATTCCATGTGGTCTCTTGTTTTTGTTCCTTCACTCTTAAGTTTCTGGCATCTGTCTCACTCCATATTGTCTAAGTTTTTGGCACTTGTCTAATTCCATATTGCACTCTTATTTTGAAACCATTCTTATGTTCCTGTTAACCAGTCTTGTCATGTCCTGTTTCCCCTCCTTGTTCATGTGTCTGTTTTTCATTGGTTCATTGTTTGATTGCTTGTTTATCAGTTCTAGTTTTGTCATTGGCTTTAGTTTATCACCTTATTATCCTGTTTAGGTCCTGTTTATCAATTGGCTGTTGTTTCCCCTTTTCATGTATTTAAGTCCTCATGTTTCCCTTGTACCTTTGTCAAGTATTGTATTGTTGTAACCCTTACCCCTGCCTTATGTTACCCTGATGTTCTTGAGTCCAAGCCAGTCTATCTATGTTCCAAGTTCCTGTATCACCACTATCTTCAATAAAGCTGCACTTGGGTCCTACTCCTCGCTTTCATCCTTGCCTTGACTGCCTCCCGATCGTTACAGTAACTGGCAGTGTTAAAACATTGTACAGAAATTTAATTTAGTAACTATTTCCCTAGTAACTCTACACTAATTTCCACAAGAGCGTCTTGAACAGAAGTGTCACTTGACCCTTGTGATGGCAGTGAAGTGTAGCAGATACTCAATGTAAATAAATAAAAAGTTCAATCAGGAAACACCAGTGAATGAAGTAAAGATAATTGTTTATTGAACAAATTATGTGATTAGTCTTGACAGAAATTCTTCGACAATTCGACTCTAAAAGTGTGTTCACATCGAGGAGATTTGCGCTTTTGTTCTCGTGTCCAGAGCTGAGCGAAAGTGAGTGACAGAAAAAGAGTCCGACAGACACCAGATGAATATTGAGCTGCTGCTGTCTGAACACAAATACGTTTTTAATAAACACCATAGCTACTACAAAAACATTGATAAGGAGTTGTTGTTGTATTAAAACATCTTCATCCAACATTTTGGCAAGAGATTTAAATGGCAAACCCAAAATAAAATGCTCACTGCTCATAAATCGTACTATCTACACACAAAACAAGATAGATCTATTTTAGAAATATATAATATAGTAGTCTAATACAGGGGTTCCCAAACTTTTCAGCCCACGACCCCCAAAATAAAGGTGCGAGTGACTCGCGACCCCTACTATCCTCGGAGGTGGTTAAAGTATACAAACATTGTGTGAAACTGTGCACACGCATTAATAGGCATACTTACAACACAAAAGAACACAACAGTCAAAACAACCATTATATTATTTTATATTAAATATTAACATCACCTAATGAGATTTGGACACAATGCCGTTGCGCACAACTGCGCACACGCACAAATAGGCCTATCTAAACACGAGCATGTTTACAACAAAAAAGAACACAACAATCAAACAACTATAATATTGTTTTATAGTAATTTACTCATTACTTTTATTTAAACAGTAACATCACCTAATGAGATGGATGGGCGCAATGCTTGGAGCACAGCAAGTCCATTCTTGGTTTAATTTTGGAGACCTACTCGAAGTTCATCCTCTACATTCAGTCGCGATCTGTATTTATTTTTAATGTACGTGAGTGCCGAGAAAGTCTTTTCGCACAATTAGGTAGTGCCAAACGGCATCAGTAAGCACTCATGCTCCGATCCCAGTTCGTGACAGAGAGTGGCAAACAGCCTGATATTGAGTGGACGCGCTTTTATGTAGTTGACAATTTTTTATCGCAGTCTCAAGAACATGTTTAAGTTCTGGGTCAAGACTCTTGCTTTAAGACCTTTCTTTTTCCCCAGCATCGCTCCAGCACCATCTGCACCGATGCACTCACCCCAAGACAGTCCCTCTTATTTTTAGTTTGTTGTCAAGTTCTGTGAAAATGTCCTCGCCTGTGCATGTTCCCTCCAGCGCGGTGCAAAACAGAATGTCCTCGTTAAGTTTTCCGTCAAAACTGTATCTTTCAGTAATGAGATGTTGCTGCCCATTCTAACCACCTGACATCTGCCTCACAGGAAGTCAGGCAGTTGCCCAGAGCCCGGAGTTTCACATAAAGCTTGGAGGGCACTATGGTGTTAAATGCTGATCTGTAGTCTACAAACAGCATTCTCACATATGTGTTCCTTTTTTCCAGCTGGGAGAGAGCAGTGTGTATTGTAGATGCAATAGCATCATCAGTGGAGCGGTTGTTACGGTATGCAAACTGCAATATGTCCAGTGAGGTGGGCATCACAGAGCAGATGTGATCTCTGATCAACCTCCAGGGACGTCATTAGGCCTATTTTAGGGGGGCTGAAGCTACCCCAAAATGTTCCTAAGCCCCCCTAAATGATAATAAGAACAACAATAACAATTTGATTTATCAATAACCGTATCCTCATTCATATTTAGAATTAGACGCAACAAATGATATATATCCAGCTACAAAAAATAGCCGAAAAGTCGGAAGTCGGACAGAAGTACAAAGAGTCGTTGTGCTATCAAGATGATGCACCGCACCGTCTCGTTGCATTGGTGTGAACTGTGGCAGCTTTCAGAGCGTTGCAGACCGGAGCGCTGCAAGTAATTGGAGGATTCATCTCGTCTCGTTGTTACTCGAGTTTGGTCAGAAGTTGAACTCGCTATGCACCCTCCCGCCCACACACACCGATACACACGCTAACGGTGAAAGGAAGATTGGTCAGTGTCGTGATACAGAGTGAAAAGTTGTTTTTAATGACCTGCTTACCTTTAGCTACGTTTTCTTGAGGTAAAGGAAAGGGGATATTTTGGTTTGCTATGGAAAACTGTAGTCTAGCTAGAGTGAACAAGCAAAATACAAGAAATGGTTAACTTAGCAAGCTAATCACAACTCTTTATTCTTTGCCAATAATATAAACTATCTCTATAATAGGCATATAAAACAATATCAATCCCTATAGAATGTTGTTGTCACTGAAAACTAAATGTCATAGGGTCCCTGTTAATGCTATTACCGTTGTATCCTTCAATTCATTGAGCATTTTTTGATGCTTCCACCAATGAAGTAGACAATAAACAAAAAGTAACTGTTGACTGTGGTTTTGAAAATGATTTCATTCTTAATTTTCCTTTATTCGAATACTGCCTTTTTGTTGTTGATTTATATCATACATTGTATACATCATTTGGCAGAATAAATCATCTTTAATTGAGAAACGCTCAAACCTGTGTTGTCAAATTTCACTATGACCTTAAAATTCTGGTTCTTGGGTTAAACTGTATGCAAGCCAAACTACACAGTGAAATTACGCTCTGATTGAACCAATCCACAGCGCAGTTACAGTAATTAGAGTAATTAAATAGCATTCTGTGGACAACTTATCATATATAGAGAGGAATTAGATATAGTATGCTATTACTTTATCATACATTTACATGAGCAGACATTTAAGTCATTGCTTATAGAATAACTCATCAGGAGCAAAGTCTGGCCTAAGTAAATTCCCCCATGCAGCTTTGATGTGTCTAAAAGCAACATTACAGTAACTTTTCTTTAACAGAGTAGAAATGGAAGAAGAGGATATGTCTGTCATGTTGTACTTGTTAACATCTTGGTTTCTTGACTGGTTGTTGACATAAGTGTAGCTCTAGATGTGAGTGCAAAGATTTTGCAAACGCAAGTTACAAATACCCTGGGGGCTAAGCCCCCCCTGTCTTCCAATCCTAGTGACGTCCCTGTCAACCTCTCAAAGTATTTGCTGATTATGGGGGTCAGAGCAACATGACGGCAGTCATTTAAGCAAGTGATTTTTTTATTGCTTTGTTATGGGCACAATGGTGGACGTTTTGAAGCATGTGGGGACTACAGACAGGGAGAGGGACAGGTTGAAAATGTCCGTTACAACACCAGCCAGTTGGTTCGCACATGCTCTGATGACGTGGCCCAGAATGCCGTCTGGACCCGCGGCTTTACGGATGTTCACCCGGGTTACGTCCGAAAAAGTTTCTATGTGTGTGTTTTTTTTTTTCATTGGCGGGTCACCAATGCATTTCTGGGGGGAAGAATATAGCCGGTGAGGTGGTTACCAGTAGAGGGCGTGACCAGTTAGGTAATGAGAGGGTTTTTAAGCAGGTGCACAAAAGGAGACCTCGAGATGGGGTCTGCTTTTATGCATTGAAGCGTGCTGTCCGTTAGCACTTCTTTGTTTGCTTTTGCCTGGACATGATCGGGGTGAGCAGGTAAGTGAAGTAAAGTGAATATTGATTGTTTTATATCTGGTTTCACAGTATGTAGCTTTGTTTCACTAAATTAGTGTATTGTGCTTTAAATGCAGATGCAGACATTGTGGATGGTCTGGTAGGCCATTGTTCATGCCCGATCTCATTTCATCTTGGCTATTAATATTTGAGTGGGAATGAATTTTATTGTATGTTTGTTTGTTCATTACATTTGTTTATTTGTATCCTAGGTTTATTTATTTGTATTAATAAATGACTATTTTTGTGATAAAATGATTTTTTTTGGGGTTGTCATCTTGGCTTTAAGGAAGAATACTTAAACTACATTCAGTTGTACATAGCATCAAAATTTATTTTTGAATATGAAAAAATTATCGAGGTCCAGACCTTGGTGACCTCATAGCTGGCTACGGCCATGGGGGGAAGATGTGTTTCTTGAACATTATATCAAATTTCTTGCATTTAAGACAAGAAATAAACTTCCTTCTTTTTATATGGTGCCCCAACCCATCACATTCCACGTGGAGAGAGATAATCCAATCACATCTACATTTGACATTTTGATATATCAGAAAAAGTAGATAAAAAAAAATGATAAAGACCACATTCCAACATTAGTGCAACAGACAAACCCCAAACTTACCCCCAAACCAAACAACAGAAAAAAGACAAATGTGCGCATTAACCCTGCGCATGACAGCACCAACTGGCATCCTTCCCTCTAAACTCAAACCCATGTACACTTACGAGAGTCCCTGCAACAACTTTGCCGTCAGATTACTCAAGTCCGTTGCTTCTATAAAAATTTTGTGAGACAGAATTACATAACGGAAAATAATCTACAAAACAAACTCCAGCCAATAAGCAGAATAAACAAGTGTAGATTCATTCCATAACTGTATGAATGTGTGTTCCTCCACAAAACAAGCTCCAGCCTCTAGCGGAACAAAAAAAAAAGAAATTCTGCTCAGTTTCCTTGGACAGTCAGATGAATGTTCAGTGCTCATGAGTGCAGCAGATGACCTAATTCTTCCAATGTCCTACAAAACATACTACACAAAACAAACTCGAGCCAGTAGGAGGCATAAGCACAAAGAATGAGCAGATTCATCCACAACTGTCCCAAAGGAGTGTGCTTCCACAAAATAAACTCGAGCCGTTAGGTGGAATCAGCACAAAAAGAAACAAAAGAGGTGCCCAGTTTCCTCGGATGGTCAAGTGTATGTTCAGCAAGACAAGCTCACTTGGATGCGACGTGAGAAACACAACATGACTTACTCAGTCCATTGATTTTATGAAAAACATCGCTTGTTGAGGGCATGCAAATATTTTGCGGCCATCCTCGTTATCTATTCTCAGTTTGGCCGGAAACATCAGTGCAAAAGCGATCCTCCGTCGGTGCAAAAGTTTCTTGAAGGAGAGTTACTACACAAAACAAACTCCAGCCGAAAGGTGGAACCAGCACTAAAGAACACAAAATGGCACCCAGCTTCCTCAGACAGTTATATGTTCAGTGAGTAAAGCTCACTTGGGGGACATGTGAGAAACACCAAATGACGTACCTAATTGTCTCTATGAAAGACAATGCTTGCTGTGGGCATGTAAATATTTTGCGGCCATACCTACTATCTATTCTGTTTGGCCAGAAACATCAGTGCGAATTCACAAAGTCTGGAAACAAGAAAATGCTGCTGTTCATCCCAAGAAAGCCTTCCTTTATTCCTTGGCTTGCTTAACACGAGATCTTTATAGGATGATCTCTCGAAATTTGACCAGAATTGATCATGGGCTGTCTCCCTCAGCGGATCTGCAAGCCGGAACTATGGGAGCTTGCTTGATTTCCAGTTTATGGCCTGTAATGTAGAGCAGACTCGAGAAGAGCTCGTCTAGGAATTTCACCATATATCTGCCTCCTTCTTGCTCAGGAATTCCAACAATTTGGACGTTGCTTCACCGATTATGATTCTCAAGGTCTTCCAGTTTTTCCCAGATGCGAGGCAAATCTGCTTTTGTCGCTAGCGAATTAGCAGCTAATTCCCTTTCCAATGACTCCAGATAATCGATCCGTTTCTTGACTTCCCCGATTCTTCCAACACCTCCATCACCATAATCGATCGACGTATTACAACCAGATCTTCCAGGTCCGCTACGACTTTTGTCAGCATTACTGACATGTTGGACAGTTGGCTTTGAATTTCTCTCGCCACACCATCCAGACCGAGTCCCTCATCTGCGGCCTTCATCTTTTAATATCGCCAGAGGCTGAGGATTTTAAATTCTGACAAGTTGACTTCTTAGAACAGTTATTTAGCAGGGTGTTTCGAATCTCACCGGTTTATGACATAAAAAGAATTAAAAACAAGCAAAGATTAGGCCATTCACATGTCTGACCACCCCATGGTACCACGTGATTCTCCCCTTTTTAGATTTTCAAATGTATGGGTTTGGGAGTATGTTTATTGGATGGATTAAGTTGCTTTATAAAACACCCCTCTGTATAGGGGCATCTGGCAGGGTTGCCCTCTTTCTTCATTATGATTCTGTCTTGCCAGGAACCATTAGCAGCCGCGATAAGAAAGGAAGATGATTTTCCAGGGGTGGTGGCAGGAGGTATGATGCATAAGATTTTTCTTTATGCAGATTATATTTTATTATTCGTCTCTGACCCATCTAGACTATGCGTTGCCTTCAAAGAATTATTCATTCCTTTTCTAAATTATTTTAGGCTTTGCCTCTGACAGCATACTGCCAAGTAACAGCTTTTCAGCTGTGTGCCTTCGATCGGCCCAAACAGGGCATTAAGTATTTGGGCATTTTATTCCCAGCAAATTTGTGTGATTTAGTTAGTTAATATTGACCCCTTAATAAAACTGTTTTTGAGTGATGTGGACAGGTGGGCTTCATTACAATTATCTATGATTGGGAAGGTTAATGTTATTAAAATGAATTTATTCCCATATTCAACTACCTTCTACAGTATTCCCCAGTAATGTCCCCCTCTCTTATTTCAAGCAATTTGATAGCATAGCGAAGTCCTTCATTTGGAATGGTGAGCATCCCAGATTGCATTTCAACAGGTGGGTAGGCTAGGCCTACCCAAAATTTTGTTTTATTATTATGCATTCAGTCTCAGACATTTGGCTTATTGGTCGCTTCCACCTGAGAGAGCCCCTCCCTGGTTTAGCATTGAACAAGAATTTCTTGCCCCTATTTTGCCTTTGCAAAGCCTTTCTATTAAATTAACCGGAGAAGTTGTCACACCTCGTTATCTAGTGTTTAATTCAGACATTTTTTAAAATGTTATTTGGATGAACCCCAAATTATATATTAATAAGTCCCCTTTCTGCTGGTCAGAGTGGATTGTGAGGGAGGTTAATGCACTTGGTGACCTATATGACAGTAGAGAGTTGAGATCTTTTGAAAATTTGGTTCAACATTTTAGGATTCCCAGATCTCAGTTCTTTAGGTATTTACAGCTGTGCCACCTGCTCTGTGCTATTTTTGGGAGTAGCATACACCCCTCTAAAGCGGCAGATACTCTGGGAGAGGTGATTATTGCCTTTGGAAAGGTCATGAGGCATCAGTGTATTATTCCCTGTTAATTCAGAGTCTGGGGGATGGAGCTTTAATTTCTCTCAAAAGATTATGTGAGAAAGATTTAAACTTGGTATTGAAGGATGGAGTGTGGGCTAGTATTCTAAAAAATATCAAGTCTACATCTAGAGATACAAGGGTGCACCTTATGCAATTTAATATTTTACATCGATTCTATTGGACCCCCACTAGATTGTATAGACTTGGTCTCAAAGACACCAGAAGATGGGGACACAACCCATGTTTTCTGGGGGTGTGTTAAGATCCAAGAATTTTGGTGTAGGGTTCAGAATTTGATTTGTGATGTGTTGGGTGCTCGGGTTTCATTTTGCCCCAGGCTCTGTGTTCTAGACGATGGGATGGTTGAGAAGAGTTGGGTCCTGGCTGGTGTCATGATCAGAAGGCAGGTTATCCTTAGGGGATGGAAGTCAGCTGGAGCCCCCTCATTTCTGGAGTGGTGCACGGAGTTGGGAAGGGTGGCGGCTTTTGAGGGGATAGTATGTAGAAGGCTGGGCAACATGGAATTATTTAATAAAAAATTTTTTTTGGAGGGCTCTTGAGGGGAGATGGGCAGTGTTGAATTGTGTGTGTGTGTGTGTGTGTGTGTGTGCATTGTTGTTGTTTTTTGTTTTTTTTTTGTTTCTGAATACTTAGTTGATTTATTGTTTATTTGTGAGTCATTGTTGGTTTGCTGTCGGTCCACTAGAGTGTGTGTTTGTGTCGGGGGGTCTAACAACACATCTACGTATAGCATGCGGTTTGGTGCAGGAAACGGTGTCTAAAAGACAGTCACAGTTACAACCTCCACTAATGCTGCTATATGACTCTGTAGATGGATTTGCTTCCCCTGTGTTTCTCGGCTGTGTCTAGAAGGTAGCACCATGTCAGCCTTGCAACAGTCACGTTTGCTGTGACTATGGTAATGAAGCCATCCATGGTGCTTATACTGTTTGTTTAATAAATAAACAGTAAGAGGAAGTACATAAAGAGCGTTAAAGTCTGGACCTCCAAGACGGACAAATTATGAATAAAGATTTCCTCCTGTGTAATAAATTTGCTATGTGAAATTTGAATTTGTCAGAAATTAGGAAATAAACTAAATAATAAATACAGGTGCTGGTCATATAATTAGAATATCATCAAAAAGTTGATTTATTTCAGTAATTCCATTCAAAAAGTGAAACTTGGATAATGTATACATTCATTCCACACAGATTGATATATTTCAAGTGTTCATTCCTTTTAATTTTGATGATTATAACTGACAACTAATGAAAACCCCAAAATCAGTATCTCAGAAAATTAGAATATTGTGAAAAGGTTCAATATTGAAGACACCTGGTGCTACACTCTAATCAGCTAATTAACTCAAAACACCTGCAAAGGCCTTTAAATGGTCTCTCAGTCTAGTTCTGTAGGCTACACAATCATGGGGAAGACTGCTGACTTGACAGCTGTCCAAAAGACGACCATTGACATCTTCCACAAGGAGGGCAAGACACAAAAGATCATTGCTAAAGAGGCTGGCTGTTCACAGAGCTCTGTGTCCAAGCACATTAATAGAGAGGCGAAGGGAAGAAAAAGATGTGGTAGAAAAAAGTGTAAAAGCAATAGGGATAACCGCACCCTGGAGAGGATTGTGAAACAAAACTCATTCAAAAATGTGGGGGAGATTCACAAAGAGTGGACTGCAGCTGGAGTCAGTGCTTCAAGAACCACCACGCACAGACGTATGCAAGACATGGTTTTCAGCTGTCACATTCCTTGTGTCAAGCCACTCTTGAACAAGACACAGCGTCAGAAGCATCTCGCCTGGGCTAAAGACAAAAAGGACTGGACTGCTGCTGAGTGGTCCAAAGTTATGTTCTCTGATGAAAGTAAATTTTGCATTTCCTTTGGAAATCAAGGTCCCAGAGTCTGGAGGAAGAGAGGAGAGGCACAGAATCCACGTTGCTTGAAGTCCAGTTTAAGGTTTCCACAGTCAGTGATGGTTTGGGGTGCCATGTCATCTGCTGGTGTTGGTCCACTGTGTTTTCTGAGGTCCAAGGTCAACGCAGCCGTCTACCAGGAAGTTTTAGAGCACTTCATGCTTCCTGCTGCTGACCAATTTTATGGAGATGCAGATTTCATTTTCCAACAGGACTTGGCACCTGCACACAGTGCCAAAGCTACCAGTACCTGGTTTAAGGACCATGGTATCCCTGTTCTTAATTGGCCAGCAAACTCGCCTGACCTTAACCCTATAGAAAATCTATGGGGTATTGTGAAGAGGAAGATGCGATACGCCAGACCCAACAATGCAGAAGAGCTGAAGGCCACTATCAGAGCAACCTGGGCTCTCATAACACCTGAGCAATGCCACAGACTGATCGACTCCATGCCACGCCGCATTGCTGCAGTAATTCAGGCAAAAGGAGCCCCAACTAAGTATTGAGTGCTGTACATGCTCATACTTTTCATGTTCATACTTTTCAGTTGGCCAACATTTCTAAAAATCCTTTTTTTTGTATTGGTCTTAAGTAATATTCTAAATTTTGGAGATACTGAATTTGGGGTTTTCATTAGTTGTCAGTTTTAATCATCACAATTAAATGAAATAAACATTTGAAATTTATCAGTCTGTGTGTAATGAATGAATATAATATCCAAGTTTCACTTTTTGAATGGAATTAGTGAAATAAATCAACTTTTTGATGATATTCTAATTATATGACCAGCACCTGTATATTGGGCTCATATAAATATATAGGCTCATCCACATTTAAAAGGGGGGAGAGAAAATGTCCTGTATCTTTTGTTGTTCATCAACAATAAAAATAATGTCACTTGATACATGCATTTTAAAAACCATGAACAAAACTATACAAGATCGAAAAAGAATCAGATCCAAGATACATAAAAACAGGTTGTTTTATACTATGGTGGTTGCCACTATGTCCAATGGAAAATCTAGGTCTCTAAGCAAAACCAGTAGAGAACCTCTGAAATCCACTTTCTATGCAAGAAATATTTTCAGTATCTTTATAGTCATAAAATAAAACTTTACAGCCCTGTTAGCAGTGTCCATTACAGCAAAGAGTTTTAAGTTACTCTAAATTCATCAAAAAACTTAAATGAAATATTATTTAAATATAGCTGCCTGTATATACTAGACCTACATACAGTATAGGTGGCTAAACACTACTGTTCAGAAGTTTTAGAAAACTAAGACATATTGTTTTTTAAATAAGTTGTTGCTTCTGTTCACCAAGGATGCATTAAATAGATGAAGAATTACTGTAGACTTTTATAATGTTTCAAATGACTTTCTTTTAAAATAAATGATGTATTCTTCAAACCTACTCTTCTTGCAGCAATTTAAGTGCTTGATATGTACTGCTTATTGACACAGGACTTGTGAGGAGACTGTTTCTCAAACTAGAGACTCTGAAGAACTTCTAGTTATTGTGCATTTGGACCATCCAATTCCCTTTCAGTCCTGGTTAGATGCAGTTTGATTTCTTTCAAAATAGTAGTGCATGAAAAAAGGCTTCACCGCCAAAAAATAGATGAATCAATTTCCAGAGAAATGTGTTTCTTTTTAGTTATTTTTAAAACCAAAGTTTTACTTGTATGAAATGCAAGTGTGCACAATACCTCAGCAACTTTCAACTGTTCTAATAATAAAAATATTAGGATGATATAATTAAGAAATAGTTTACCCTTATATAGTTTAATGGAAATTCTCTCATCATTTACACACCCTCATGCCATGCCAGTTGTGCATGGCTTTCTTCCTTCTGCTGAACACAAAATATTTTTCTCAGCTCTTTTGGTCCATACAATGCAAGTTAATGTCAATTTTTTTGTAAAAAAAAAAATCACACAAGACAGCATAAAAGTAATCCATAACTCCAATTGTTAAATCACTGTCTTCAGAAGTGATATGATAGGTGTTAAATCCAGCCAATCTGCACTTTAATTTTCACTTGTCAGTCATCTTGTGTTTTTGCTGATTCACATTATTCATGCATAATGAATTTTATAGCAAAAAATTACTTTAAATTGATTGATGTTTCTCACCCACATCTGTAATATCACTTCTGAAGATATGGATTCAAAAACTGGAGTCATATGGATTACTTTTATGATGCCTTTTATGTGCTTTCTGAGTCTCAACAGTTTGGCACCCATTCACTTGCATTGTATGGACCTACAGAGCTGAAATATTCTTGTCCAAATATTTGTGTTCAGCTGAAGAAAGTAAGTCATAGAAAGATGGGATGGCATGAGAGAATTTTCATTTTTGGGTGAACTATTAAGCATTAGTGGACAGTATGTTCTTGTAGACCATTGAAAATGGGGCTAAGCCATTATGGGTAAATTATAATATTTAAATTAAATAATATAATCATTAATTCATTAATGTTTCAAACAGTAATAATTGTAAACATTACTAATGTTTTTAACAGTAATCCACATATAAAGTATAATATAATTTTCATTGAAGTAATTTGTAAATTAATTACTTTATTTACTCTTACTCAAGTCATATTATTTTTATGTACTTCTACTTGTACTCAAGTGAATTGGCAATACTTTTACTTAAGTATTCATTCCACCACTAATTTGGCTCGGTACGAATGATTGTTGTAAAGATGGCAATTGGGAACACCATGCTCTGTGTGACTAAACAACTCTCTTTTTTGGCCACACTTCGACATTGATAGGTGTCTAGAAAAGGTGACTTAAACATTGCTCTAGCAAAAGCACAAATAACTGCAGTGATAAATATATTTGCAGTGGAATATTCAACTGAGTGGTTTGAGGACGATCCTCATTAGTTGTTTAAAACAATGGTGGTTCAATCCAATCTATTTTAAATACTCCAAGTGTATACCAAGATCCTTTCAGCTTCTAAACTAGATTTTAAGTATAAACCAATCTTCAAATGAAGCCAATATTTGAGGTTGTCTTTCACTTTATTTATGCAAATAATGATCTTTCAAGGAATGAACAGACAGCAGTTGATCAGCAGCATTACATTTAACAAGAGCTCAGATCAACCATACATTTCACAGGAAAATTACCAAAAAAAACTAAGTAAACAATTTTTGTTTTCTATAGCATGACTAAGATAATTTTTAGCAGAAATGTTCTGGTCCTCACTCAATGGTAATGCTTTGAGTTTTATGTATATTAACATGGTCAATGTAAATATTTGCTTGACTTAAGTATTGAAGTTTGTGTAATGCCCAGGGTTGGTGGATCTTGGGGTTCATCTGATGTCAGCGGGTCGGAGTTGTCTTTCTCCTTCAGCCAAGAAGATCTGCATCACACGGTAAAGCAAATGAACTCCTAACTCCCGTTTCCTATGGACAGGCCAAGTTGACACCACACCATAGTAGTCTCCTCTTTTCTGGTTTGTGAGCATCTTCAGCCCTATTAAAAGATGTGAAGGCTTTAAGACAGAACTTAATACTGCAAAGAATATTCAAGAATATTCTCCTTACCAATAGCATCCACCATACAGGCCTCACGTGTGTATGCTTCCACAGCGATGACATTCTGGAAACAGTGTAAGGATATGACTCCATGCCCAGCATTCCAGACCTGCAGAATGTGCTGCACTTTTGAGCAGAGCTTCTGCAGAGATGAGACAACACCATTTTATTTAGAAGCACAAATAGGAAAAGGTAAGGTAGTGTGCTGTGTTTATGAATAATGATTATACCACAATGATTATAGGTTTGTGTCCAGCATGCAACTCACAGTGGGACTTCAGCCACATAACCTACCACAGTAAGATGCTATTTGTAAGAGAAACTCTGCGAATACATATGTCTAAAGAAAGCTTAAAATGTCTACTTTTAAATAAAACAATTCGAATTTAAAACAAATATTCTCCTGCAATGTAATCTGTATGAAACAAAGCGATGTACAATTTCTCCTGGCTCAGCTAATTATCCCCAATGTGATCACACCCACCAGCAGAGCGCGTCATTCATACGCTAATGTGCTGAGGCGATCAATGCAAATGGTAAACGCACCCTACTGTGTCTTAAAAAAAGTTCACTTTTCTGCGCATTTGGAAGATTGCATGATAATCAAGTGAGAAAACTCCTGGATAGTGACTAAGAGACTATTTTGAAGAGAGACTTGATCCAGCCGAGGATACAATTTCAGACAAGCAAGTAATTTAGATTTCATTAGTTGGCATGCTATTTTATATAAACATGTACATATTTTACTAGTGGGACTGTTTCCAGACTTTCCAGTCAGGATTCAGAGTATTGAAATATGTCCTAATAGGCAAGTTTTAGTTACATTTAAATGCCATTTCGGCTAAAGCAGCCATTTAAATTGTATGCTGTATGATATAAATATGATATGTAATATGATATAAAAATAATATGAATGTTTAGATTATATTTTAACTAGTGTTTATGCTGCCTCATCATCAACAAAGCTTGTGCTTGCAAATGTGTGTTCAGGTTAAATGAGTAAAATGCACTTTAAATATGCCATATTAGAAAATCTGCATATTATTATGATTTCTGAGGGATCGTGTGACACTGAAGACTGCAGTAATGATGCTGAAAATTCAGCTTTGATCACAAATTGCATTTTACAATATGTTCAAAGAGAAAACTGTTCTTTTAAATTGTAAAAATAGTTCACAATATCACTGTTTTTACTGTTTTGGATCAAATAAATGCAGTCTTGGTGAGCAGAAGAGACTTCTTTTAAACAGTAGTGTAGGTCTAAAATTAAGTAAAGTCTTTATGTAAAGAAAATATATAGTCAGATTACCACTTTTAACTTAAAACTTGATTTTGATCATTAAGTTTCCTCACATTCATTCTCTTTCTGTCACATTCCTCATTGATGGACCCAGGGGAGAGGTCTTTGTCTCCTCAGGTGTGAATTACAATCAATATTAATGATAGTTAAGGTCCGGTTATGGAGTGGTGCTTAGAAGACGTGCGTTAACAACCCTCTTATATTTGTTGAGTAGTAATTCTTCAAGCACACTTAAAACTTTAATACATCCTTTGTAATCGATGCACAAAAGTTAAATAACGGAAATGGCACCGAAAAAAAAAAAGAACAAAATTCAAGAAAAACTGACTAATGAGGTGTCACAGGATTCTGATCACGCGGGCGAATTAAAAGAGATGGAGGAAGATGAAGACAGTGAAACCAAAGTAAATTAATCGAACCCCAGCAATGCAGATGTTTTAAACGCCAATAGAGAAATGGACAAACGAGTTCTGATTAAAATTGATGGTGTCATGTCAGCGATTAAAGAGGTAAAGGAGAGAATGAACGAGGCTGAAGAATGCATTTCGGGCACGGAAGACGTGAATATTCTCGAAATTCAAATAAAAAAAAAATGACAGATGGTTGACGACATGGAAAACAGAAACAGACGGAACAACTTGCGGTTGGTGGGTTTACTGGAAAAAGAAGTAGGGAATGATGCGTGTGCATTTTTAGAGGCCTGGCTTCCAAAAATACTGGAAATGGACATAAGTACATCTTTAATCATAGAACGCGCACATAGATTGGGTCCAAAGAGAAATGCCGGTGACCATAACACAAGGCGAGATGCATCACCAAGAACACTACTTATGAATTTCATGAACTTCAAATAAAAAGAACAGGCGCTTAGAGCAGCCAGGTCTAAGGGGATGATTTCATACAAGGACATTTCCATCCAGATGTTTCTGCTGAAGTTCACAGGAAACAGAGAGCTTACGATAGAGTGAGATAGAAGCTACAAGAAAGAGGAATCAGTCAGCACATGATCATCTACCCTGCTCATCTACTTGTTACACACCAGGAGAAATCAAGGGTGTTTGATACACCGGCTATGGTAGAAATCTTCATTGAAGAACTAGATAAGGAATAAAGGTGGGCTTAATTCAACCGGAATATTAAAGTCTTCAATGAATATTGCTTTAAAATAATTTGGATTAGATACCACAACTGTCACCATAATGTCTTTTCGATGTGGGGACTGAATTAAGAAAAATGTGTTTGATCGCGTGGAAATGTTGGACTAATTTGTAACATAGTTAAGAAGTTTCAGTTGTTTTCATTCTATGGGGATGTGAAAATATGTGTTCATACTTTACTATAATAAGTGAGAGTAGTTATATCAATAGGGTTGTGATAATAGATATAGACAGCAGTATCTGATACTGGAGAAAACGGGGATGTTGTTGAGTATATCTTAAAAATAGATGTTTTGTTCAAGATTGCTTTTATTTGTATTTTTTGCTTCTCAGTACTTAAGATCTGTGAGTCAATTAAAGAGAACATGCCTCTTAAAGGGAAATGTAAAGGATGATGAGGGAGACAGGAAACGTGACATTTGTAACTTGGAACTGTCGAGGATTGGGTAATATAAATAAAAAAAATAAAGCAGGTAATGGATAGGATCAAACAATTACAAGCTAAAGTAGTCTATCTTCAGGAAAGAAGATAGACTACTTATGAAAGCCTGTCATACTTCTAATGCGAGAGGAGTAATGATTTTAATTCATAAATCAATCCCAATAATACAGGTTCAAAAAGTAACTAAAGACTGAATAGGAAGATTTATTATTTTACAATGTACCATCCATTCAGAAAAAATAAATCAGATTGATGTACATGTTCCAAACAATGATAATCCCCAATTTTTTAATGATCTGTTTCTGTTAACTGCTAGCTTGCGCCCCATATCGCAGGAGATATTAATTGTGTAATAGATCCTACTAAAGATCGTTCAACAGGGATTGATAGTATGCATACTATATCTAGTAGATTGATACAGGAATTTATGAAAGACCTTCATTTATTAGATATTTGGAGGGATCTTAACCCAAGAGTAGTATCATATTCATCAAACATACTCACATATTGATTACTTTAGTTTCTGCACAAATGTTTAACAAAATAACAGATTGTATGTATCACAGTATAGTCATCTCTGATCATGCAGCGGTATCCTTAGCATACAACATTACACATTTTATGAAGGATCCTCCTAAATGGCGCTTTCAGATAGGATGGCTATAGGACCCAGAGTTTATAGAATATTTGAGCAAACAAATTGATATTTACTTTGAAATTAATAAATCTGAAACTTCTGCTTGTATTTTATGGAAGCATTTAAAGCTTTTATTGAAGTTTCTGCAGTTCAAAAGTAAAAAAATCAAAGACAAGAAATTAAACAATTAGAAGATCAGATCAAGAGTTTAGAAAGTTATATTTTCCAGAAAGTTACAGAAATAGAGGCTAAAGAAAAATTACTTTTACTCAGGTCCCAATATAATGAAATATCAGCAAGCAGAGCTGCAGCCAAAGTTTTGAAGTTGAAACAAATTTTTTATGAATATGGAGATAAAACAGGACGGTTACTTGCATGGCACATTTGACAACAACAAACGGAACGTGCCATTACAACAATTGAGAGTTCAGCGGGAACTATAGTTGATCATGTAGAGATCAACGAAGCATTTAGAACTTATTGTGAAAAAATGTATAGTTCAGAGTGCTCATTAAATTTAGACATCCAGATGCAATGGTTAGATAATCTAAATCTACACCAGATTTCAAATTAAGAAAAGGATAAATTAGAGGAAGACCTCACATTAAAAGAAATTGGAGATGCTATTGCAGTGTTTCCCCTACCATTATATAAGGGGGGCGCCCCGCCCTCCTAACGGCTCGCCCTACCCCCCTTGAAGGTCAAGTAAATTTGATTTGATTTTCTTTATAGCGCCAGATTACAATTTGTTATTTTATTAAACAAACTAAATAGCCCTTAAGTAATATGTTATTTATCTTATTTCCACGATGGCATGTCTTTTCTGTCTGTGTTTGCACGTTTACAATTATCCCAATGAGTGCGCACGTGCGCACACTCACACACACAAACAAACACTTGCGTCACATACAGATGAGCACTAGCGGACAGAGCGTGCAGAGGGAAATATGTCGCGTCAACCAGATGAAAACCAGACAAAAATATTTGCATTTTTTTAAACGCTCACAGGGCAAACATCCGCAATAGGCTGCAAGGAGACCATCTTGCAGCATGCATGCGGATCTCAATAAATGGGCCAGACGTTTCTGACTTCCCATATCAAGAGGCTCTGGAAATGTTCTTCCAGAAGCCTAGAAAGATACACTGCAGTGACAAAAGCTGCACACTTTGTGCACACTAAACATTTGTTCCAATGTTTAGTTTAATGTACCAACCAACAACACCCCCCCCCCCCAAAGCTGTAAACCTAGGGGAAACACTGTATTGATTTTATGAAACCAGAAAAAGCTGCAGGCCCAGATGGCCTTCCCATAGAAATTTATAAGAAGTTTAAAGAAAAGTTGTTAACCCCTTTTTTGCGAATGATACTAGAGGCATATCATCAAGGCCTTCTTCCTATATCATTGAGGAGGTGCATTAATTACATTACTACCAAAACCAGGAAAAACAAATACAAGGTGTGAAAATATGAGGCCAATAAGCTTGTTAAATTCTGATACAAAAATTTTATGTAAAGTTCTGGCCAAGAGGTTAGGAAAGTGTACAATCAAATTTTATAGGAGAAGATCAGAATGGTTTCATACAACGTAGGCAGGGATTTCACAACGTTCGAAGAGTCCTTAACATTCTTCATGAACAGAGGGGAGAACGGGATACTGCTCTACTATCACTGGATGCCGAAAAGGCCTTTGATAGGGTTGAATGGTCTTATTTATTTGATTTATTATCTAGATTTGGCTTTGGAGAAAATGATTGCAAATGGGTTAGGTTACTTTATAATAGCCCTGTAGCAGAAGTGCTGACAAATAATATGGTCTCAAAACCATTCAGTATATCTAGAGGATGCAGACAAGGTTTGCCCCTCTCTCCTCTCCTTTTTGCCATCTCCATCGAACCATTTGCAATAGTGGTAAAAAGACATGTAGAGTTAACAGGTATTAAGATTGGACAGACAGAACATAAAATAGCACTATTCGCTGATGATGTCATTCTCTTTATTAAACATCTTGATACATCAATACCTGCTTTATTAGATCTTATCAATACATTTGGAAAAAAATCTCTGGATACAAAATTAATAATTCTAAAAGTTCTATTATATTTCTAAATGAGATTGACAGACAACAACCTAGTAATTGGGCTGAAACTTTCAATATAGTTGATTGTTTCACATATCTTGGTATAAAAATCGTACCAAAACTGGAAGAAGTTGTACAAGCAAATTACGATCCGCTGATCAAAAGTGTTAGTAGCTCTATAGAAAGATGGATGTTACCCATATCTTTAATTGGCCGGATAAATGTTTTGCCAAACATTCCTCTGTCACCCCCTAAAAAATGTTTTCAAAGACTTAAAAAGATATTCACCAAATTCATTTGGAATAACCGATGTTCCACACTCCGTCTGACACTTTTATACTTGACATATGATAGAGGAGGTCTACAGTGTCCCAATATATATTGGTATTATTGGGCTGCTCAACTTAGAACAATTATTTTTATTTTTTATCTCAGAATTGCCCACCATGGATGGATATAGAATCTTCTGCTGTCAAATATGATCTGCCTTTAAATTTATACCTATACTCAACAGAACTTAAAGATCTAAAAAAAAAAAAAAAATTCCAATCCTATAGTTCTAAATATGATTGCAGTATGGATATATAAATATTTAGGTGTCCCTTATCCTTTATCTTGCTTTACTCCCATTTGGGGCAGTACGAAGTTTAAACCAGGTAGATTAGACGCAGGTTTCAAGATTTGGGCTGATAAGGGCATCAGAAAGATAGCAGATTTGTACATTAACAATGCTCTTATGTCATTTGAGGAAATAGTCAATGCATACAATATTCCTACAAAACATTATTTTAAGTATCTACAAATAAGAAATTACATATTCAAATCACAAAATAATTATCTTGATATGTCGCTGTTGTCTATCTTAGAAAAATAAATAAGAAATCGTTTCAATAAAGGTTTAATTTTGTTATTAAACAATATGCTGGATTCAGGATCAAAAGAAGCTTCAAACTCCAAATTAGAGTCTTGGAAATTGGATCTTAATGAGGATATTCATATGGAGGACTTGTAAAGAAGCTCAATCACAAACAATGAACCCACATTTAAAATTGCTACAATATAAATGGCTGATGTGGACTTACATAACTCCAGTTGTATTGCATAAATATAATGAAAATATCCCTGACACTTGCTTAAGATGCAGTGAGTTTAAAGGTACGCTATATTATTGCACATGGGAGTGTGAGGAAGTCAAGAAATTTTGAAAGATGTGAAAAAGTTGATGGAGAAGATTCTTGATGTTAATATTCCACTGTCACCTTTACTTATTATTTTTATTTTATTTATATCCTAAAGGAGTTTAAGTTAAAAAAGAAGGAATATGTATTTATAAATATGGGTATACTGCAAGCAAAACGGCTTATTTCTTTGAACTGGAAAAGTATTTGTGCACCAAATATAGAGCGTTGATTGAAAGAAATGGCAACAAATATGTCAATGGAAAAGATAACTTAGAATTTTGAAAATGTTTATATTTTATGGGTAGGATAAAATAAAGAAAATTATTATTTTAAATAGTATAACTATTTACTCAAAATGTGTCGTGCTACACATATACATATACATATATATTTTCATCAGGGTTTCCGTTGTCCGGTAATTACCGGAAAAAAAATGAAATGTCAGACTAAATTAAATCTCTCCGGTCAAATGGTCCAATTAAAATTGCCTAATAATCCTGCCCCCCTAACGCAATCTGAATTTGAGAATAAGCCTAAAATGTATCCAGAGTGGACCAAGCTCGCCAAGATAGCCTGTGTAATCCCGGTCTCGAGTGTTCCTGCAGAGAGGGGGTTCTCGCTGCAGAATCGGATCAAGACGAAGCAGCGAAGTCGCTTTGCGGAGAACAAGGTTACGCGGCTTATGCGCATTGCAAGTTGTGGAGAGACACTGGGAAGTTTTGATTTTAAGTCGGCAGCTGCACAATTCAGCACTGCAAAACAGCGTAAAAAGTAGCCTAAAATGACGCGAGACAATGTTATAGGCCTAGTCATTTGTTTGTTCCAGTTCATTTGACAAGGAGTCATTTCACGGTGGCCAATTTAAATGTTACCAGCTAAATGAGACATACCGAGAGTGTATAATTAAGTTCGCTTGAGTAAAAACAATAGCTACTATTCAGATATTTTATGTGGGGAAGGGGGATTGGTTTGTTAAACAATGAATGTGAAACGCCAATCGGACGTTCATGTTTTTTTCCATCTATTTGAAAGTTAGGCTAATAAACATGTTGCATTCTATACGGCCTGATTATGTCATTTTTTTAAGTTACATAGCCTGCCTCCAGTTTTCCTCAACTTGACTAATTAAGAGGCGATATTTGACCGGCATATCATCAAAATGTCCGTAAAACGAAACCTCTGCCGGTCACTTTGACCGGCACCATTTTTTTCTAGCGGAAACTCTGATTTATATATATATATATATATATATACACACAGTGAGGAAAATAAGTATTTGAACACCCTGCTATTTTGCAAGTTCTCCCACTTGGAAATCATGGAGGGGTCTGAAATTGTCATCGTAGGTGCATGTCCACTGTGAGAGACATAATCTAAAAAAAAAAAAAATACAGAAATCACAATGTATGATTTTTTAACTATTTATTTGTATGATACAGACCCCTCCATGATTTCCAAGTGGGAGAACTTGCAAAATAGCAGGGTGTTCAAATACTTATTTTCCTCACTGTGTGTATATATATATATATATATATATATATATATATATATATATATATATATATATATATATATATATATATATATATATATATATATATATATCTCACAGTACACTGTTGTTCCTCTTGCATCTCCTTTATTGAAATCAGTTGTGAGACAAGTCTCCATGCGCTGCGCATGGGATGTGCTATGTAGAACGTTCATAATAGCTTTGTGACAGGGTGGGGCCGGGTTGTGATTCTGCACACCCGGCCCCTAATCGGGCTAATCAAGCCTCAGAGAGGGATAAAGATCAACTGGAAGCTGCAGTGCGAGCGAGCGAGAGAGAGAGAGAGAGAGAGAGATTTATGGCTGTCCGACACCTTTGTGTTTTTGTCTTTTTACTAACAGTATTATGTGCCTGTTATTTTTTTACTAGCACTAGGGAACAGAGGCTGCCCTGTTGCCTGGAGGATACTGTAAATTTGCTCATAGTTAGTCAGCCTAGTTGGTGAGGCCCCGCCACCCTGTCACAAGATTATAATAGTCTTATGAGGCTCCATTTTAGTAAGGATACTGCCATAGTAAGCAGCTGCCTATGTACTCAGGGGACAGTGTGGCAGCTCACTTTGTTTTGAAACTTTGCAAATGCTTTTTAAATGGGATTTTTGCTAAATGTTTTTTTAATACATTGTCATGGATCTAAATATCACATACAAAAGAATAAATGGGGGCGCTTAACTAACCTTTGAGGTCTTATCTCCTTTGAAATATTCCAGTGCTTCATAGAGGTGACTGTATGGTCTAGAGCGCTTGCCCTTTCCAACATAGAACACAGCATTGATGAAGGTTTGAAAACACTCTTTAGGGGTCATGGATTGACTTCGATATGGTAGATTCTTGGTCACACTGTAAAATAGTGGGAACATTTTTGCTTAAGTTTAGTTTAAAACAACTAGGCAATCCTTCAATATAAATTAAACAAAATGTGATAGAATACATACCGTGGATCAAGCAACAGGTAGTTAAAGCTGGACTTGATGAAACCCTCACGCCATCTTTTATTCTGATCTGGCTGATCAAACTGCTCACACAAAGCAAACTCATCTGCTTGACAGTCTGGAAGTAGAAATCTGTGAAGAGCCTTTTCAAGCTCAGGGCTGTAACCTTTAGCTGAGGAAGAAATACATTTGTTTTATAATAATAATAATAATAATTAAATCCTACTCCATCAAAATAGTCTCTTCAACACTGCATTGGGGGCCCAGAGAATTTATCGATCGAGTGCAGTTGGATATGAATGTTAAACGATCATCTGTTCATTTTGAAGCTTAATGACAGCAGTCCAGAATTTGTTTGAATATTTTTACATTCAGATTATATATATATATATATATATATATATATATATATATATATATATACACACATTCCCAAGTATGGGGCATAGAAGCTCTTATGACTGAGTAATGATATTGTATGGGGATTCAGGGGCATCCCCTGAGAGAACGTAAAAGTCTGAATGGACCGTTTTTATATTTTCATTTAAGTGAGAAAGACTAGGCTACCAACTAGTAATTTTATTGTCCTTCCTTGTAATCCATTCCAGAGGTGATGACATCTGATTAATTGTCACAAAATTAGAAGTTATCCAATTTGTTTATTATTAGAGGCTCGTAACATGCTGATTAATGAAGCTACATTTAGAAGGAATAAAACATTATGGTCTAAAGGCGCTCTGAAACCACATTAACTAAAGAAGCGTCTCATGTCTGCTCACATGCGGGGGAAAGCAGCATGCAGAGCGGGACAGGGCATAAATGAAGCGTGTTCGGTTCTAACGAAAAATATTCAAGAATACAGCACAGAAATATCAGAGCCGGTGTATACAGCACTGCTGTTTTGTTGCGCTGCTCACTAGAGATTTTGAGAAGTCGCAACTGTCGTCATGAAGACTTGTAGACTAGAAGTTTAGTAAAGAATCAATCCAGGGTCAGGACTCGGACCATAGTGTCCTAATCTAGCAAGGCAGTTTATATTAGCAATTTAATTCAGTCTGAGATAGACGAACTGCTTGTGTTTTAGCGACACACACCTGATCGTCTAGATGTATAACATATCTAAATATCGAAAATTACTCAAAAGCTTAGCATCGATATCGTGGATTTTATTTTATTTTTGTAGCGAGATAGAGATTGTTTTATCACCCAGCCTAGTAAAAGCCCTTTCTCTTTAAAAGAAAATAATGTGCACAAGAGGAAATCTATCTTTAAAAGATTTTAACAATCTTTCACATATTAGATCTGTTAGAATAAGGTGAGAAACACACCTTCGCATATTTATTTCTTAATTCATGCGATTTATCTTTCATAATAACACTGTATTTTTTTTAAATTTACAACAAAAAAGCAAGTGTTATTTATACAGTGATGTTGCGGATTAATTACTGCTGCGATAAAAGCACAATGCGTAAACGTGTCGCAGGTAATAGAGTTGTCAGAAGGCTAATTTCCATCCCCCTTTCCTGCTATTTTGTGAAGTGAAAATGCGAAAAATAACATTTGCTGCCTTCTGCCAGTGTCCATCCTAATGGCCTTTTATCGATAAAAAGGGTGTGCGTGATGACGTCATGCTTAAAAAAAAAAAACACTTTGTCGCATACATTTTGGTTTAGCGTAAAATAAATCTGACCTGAAGCTGTTTCCATTCAGAAATGTGTGTTTATCGCTAATTCACCTCCCAGATGTCACTAATTATTTTCCTCCAAAGTTTTGGTGAAATGGGGAGATTATTGAGACAATTCATTAAAATTAGCCAGATTACTATCATTTTAATTTCACAAATAAAAGCAGTCAGAAGTGGAGGAATTGCAATCAAAAGGGAACCGTTGCCCTTCTGATCGGACTGTAACATTGGTCCTGATGTTGCACCTATCGCAGGTTGGCACCGGTTCCGACCCGAAAGTGGATCGTCATGGCCCTGTTCAAGCTGGCAACCTGCTGGCAAAAGTAGTGGGGGAAACTTTCTGTCTCAGTATAAGGACCATCAATCGATGTGTATATGCGATGTGCACAGCTATTAAAGAAAAAAAATGATGCGGTGTAATATCAGGGTTTACTTATGATTCAGTCCTGATATTCAATATTTTGAACAATCATCTAATCAAAAGCATCGCCATCACAGCATTATGTCCCACATATTTCTCCAGCAACCTTTAACAACCAACTGAACTTGATTATCATCAAAAATGTATTTTAGCTTCAAAATGCAAATTTATATTTTCTGAAGAAGCAAATGTGATCCGAGGTAAAGAGGGTTAGAGTTAAATGTTTTAAAATGTTCAAAAGCTCGTTTTCTGAAAGTGAACTCAGCATTGGACAAATAGTTCTGATAGTTTATAGTCTTGAATAAAGTCTAGAGCATTCTGAGTACGTAATTCAGCCGACTTTATTCATCTACAGAACAGGGTTTGGCAAATTTAAGTTTGAGAAAAAGTTTGCTTTTTGCTTTTTTCGTTTTGTATTTTTTTTAATTTAATGCCTTTTTCATTTGGTAATTTATTTAATTTAATACAGGGAATTTTGACAGCATTTTTTCAAAAGTAGACTAAACAATAATTTCATAGAATTGTGCTAAGTTTTCCACAAAAAAAAAAAAAAAACCACGTTGAAGCTTTTCACCTAGTATTGTGTATTTATTCTTAATTTAAAACATCTTTGTGCACAAAAATGATAGGTTTTATATTTTGTGGGCTAATTCTGTGACTGCCATCTATCATTTTAAATGGTATGGAAAAGAAACTTTAATAAATGGATGTATACCGCAAATAAATTAATCGCAAACAGTGGCCATTAATTTGTTTAATGTGCAGGAGAAATTTGTGTTGGCACTCCTGGAAGCATCACGTTTGCAGATCGGCCCTATATGCCATAAAGATCAATCCATAATCAAGTACAATAAATTGGATTTCAATACTGTTGTCATGATTAACACAGGCTAACGATTGGGGCAAACTCTGTCATGTGACACTACATTTTTGCATTAATGCCAATTTTATCGACAAAAGTGTTTCCAAACCATTTTTTCGTGACATTTGATATATCGACATTGAGTTTATGCACTTGAGTTAAACTGCAAATGTCGACATTTGTGACATTTTAGCGATAATGTGCATTTTCATCAGCTTTATTTTGATGCGCTAAAAATCCTTGGATGGAAACGTAGTTAGTGTCCTAATTCTCAGTGAATCAACACATTTGCCAGTGCCCGAATTAGTGTTCACAATATACTGATTCAACACATCCTATAAAAAGGATCTTCAAAAATTTTTCTTCTATGGCATTGCTATGAAAACCCCTGTTTTTGGAACCTTTATTTTTAAGAATACAAAATTAGAAGCGTACTGCCTAATTATCACAACCTTTGAGGGCAAATTTTAATAACCATACATTCAGCCATGTCAGAGGCCACAAAATAAAGACTGATGAGCTAGATAAAGTGTACCTTGGCTAAATTCTATTCTTTACACTTAATTCGTTGTACATACCAGTGAAATTAGTGGGGCTCAGATGAACTGATTTCTGGGTGCGAGGTGTATTCTGAAGGGATCTCTTCAATTTCTGTACGTACAATGGCCGGGTTTGGCTGTTTATGGGTCCTGGATCCTCTCCCAGTTCAATTAACTTATTTCTGAGTTCCCCATCAGTTAAACCACTGATTCCAACATCCTCCTTTTCAGGCTGACAGCTTTCTTTATTATGATCTGGACTTGCAGTCCCGAGCTGAACTGAGCGCCAATCATAAAGAACCGTCTCTTCAGAGGTATTGGTGCTCATGCTAGAGCTGAGAGAGGTGCTGGCTGTTGGTGGAACAAGGGTCTCAATGAGTTTATGGCCTTCTTCAGTGTCAGTATACAGGTATTCCACAGGTGCATCCATATCAACGAAAGGTTGTCCACCTGGTAAGCAAGAAAGATTTGCTAGCGTCTGCTGCCGTGAGTGGCCCGACAGTCGACTCATGCTATATCTAGGCGTGCATCCAGTGCGCCCTGGATTCCCATGGGGATTCTGTGCTCTGGGAGATTCATAGCTCAAACTTGAAGCACATTCTGAGCTTACCTGAAATGACTCCTGTTGAGAATCAAATCCATGTTTAACCCAGGACTCTTTGTCTCCTACAACAACTGAGTTTATCCATGGCATTTCTGTTGAGCTTTCCTTTACTTCTTGCATATGAAAAGTCAAAAGTTCATCAAGCATATCCTCTTTGAGACAAAAAGGAGTGGCAACCTTATTACAAGTTTCAAAGGTTTCCGGCTGGAATTCAACATTACATCCAGAAATTAAGACTGTGTCAGCCATGCTTTCTAATAACAGTAGTGTGTCAGCTTGGCTTTGACCATCTGAGCTTGTAGATAACTTGAGAGTGCTCATCTGAGAGTCAAGATTTTCCACTTTACTTCCTCCACTGATACAGTCTTCATCAAGACTGTACTTTGATAAACTGTACGGTGACTTGCTCATATTGCGGCGTGAACGTGTAGCAGTGGGTAGAGTCTGTTCAAAAAGAGAAGAACAGGACTGAAAGGAAGCAGAATTTTGGCTTATTCTCTCTGAGCAACGACTAAGTCTTGAGCGTGTTCTCCCAGTCACGAATGGACTTGGAATAAAATCAATTTCAGTATTCATCATTTCTACATTACCAATATCTCTGGCTATTGTGGATAAACATGACTCTGTACTACGACAACTGTTTCCTTCTAAAACCTGTTTTTTTCCATCTCTAAGGGAGGTAAGGCCTTCATTTCTATCACTGGAGGCACACAGTCTAATGGTCAAATCTGCTTTATAAGCAGAGGGTTCGGTCAAAGTTGGATGACCATTGTTTTCATTATTGGACAACCTTACACTTCCCAATAAAGCTTCAGTTGGACTTCTGTAGGGGTCACTGCTACAGCTACTATACTCACTAGATCCACTACTGACTGGGGGTTGAATAGTGCTCTTAAATGCATCATCACTGTCACCATCACTATTGGTGTTATCAAATGCTTCCGGCCCAACAACAGTCTTTTCAAACTCATTCTCCAGTGTATCAACTTCTTTGGAAAACACAAACACATCGTCATCGTCAGTGACATCGATTCCCTGATTTTGTAACACAGTAGCCATGCGTTTAGTGTCTATGAAATCAGGATATTGAGAAAAATCTAATGCAATATCACTAGACTGATCAAGAAAGAACTGCAGATGATGATCTGGGCTGGTGCTTGGGAAATATTCATTACTTCCTTTGAAGGTGACACTTTTTCTATTGTCACGTTGAGATAGAACAGGGTGCTGTATATGTGGCAGCCAGCTATTCTTAAATTGCAATACATCAGGTTCACAATCTACAGCTTGATGTTGAAGTCCTGGATTGTTTTTATTTTCCAAGACAGAGAGAGATGTACTAGACATTATGGGTAATTCCTTACAGATCTCATCTGAATCATGTGACTCAAGATCTGACATGTCTGACAACCAGAAGGCCTGACTTTCTCTGGTCAAAGGTCTTCCACTGACTCTACACATATTGGAAAAAGAGGACAATCGTGTGCTGCTCAGTGGTCCCATTCCAGGGTGATCAAGAATTAAGATGCTTTCTGAACCAGGACTGGAAGAATCTAGACTGAATGTGCTGTCACTCATGGACTGGCCAGACAGAATCGCTACAAAAAAAAAAAAAAGATGGATTTTCATTATTTATTCTGCCTGACAGGAGAGAAATAATACTAGGTTAACTCATCTTTGATGTTGATAGAACAAACTATTTCTGGAAGATCAAAAGACCTGCTTCACCTAAATGGCTGTTATCAACATTCTAATAGTCTAGAATCTTACAATATTGGAATTTGGGCACATCGTGTTCCTCCTGTGATGTGTGGGATTCATACTCTTGAAGAAGACTGGCACATTTACTGTTCTCTTCCTGTTTGGCCAAATCAGACGGTTTATTTCCATCCTAAAAACAAAGTGGTACAGTAGTTTAAACACAAATGAACAAAATCTCAGCCAAAAACAAAACAGCAGCACATAGCTCTCAAGTTATCCACTGCACAAAAGTGCAGTCTAGCTTTAACTTTATTCAAAATAAAGTATGTAGTAAATGTCAAGATTGATGCTGAAATGCTATATGTTATGAGGTTAATATGGGAGGCAATAATGCACTGAATGTTGTACTTGATCTTTGAGATTTGGGTTTCCACCGTTGCGCAAAAGTAATCGAAGATTCTGATAACAACCCCAAGATGCAGCGATATGTAATGGAGTAAGGTCTTCACTAGTCCTAAAAAGAGAGAAAGAGCTTTGAACAGATAATGGTCACAGTATTGTATTAAGCTCTTAAAATCCTTGTAGAGATGAAACTGTTGATACTGGAGTATTCAAACACACTGTTTATGTAAAAGTTGGCATGTCATTCTTTCTAATAATAATAATAATAATTTACATGTTTCATTTCAAGTGAGATAAACTGAAAAATGGTGCCTCACATGAAAACTGCAGATTATGGTACAAATTCAACATACGAGTATGGCAGTGAACATATTGTACATAGGTTGTCTAATGCAAGTATGGTGTAACTAACCTGAGGTTTGGGTCAGCTCCGTGCTGTAGAATGAGTTTAAGGCACCGCAATCCTCTCTCAGATTCTTTACCTGCAGCTAAATGAACCGCTGCCACACCATCCCGGACGATTACATTTGGGTTCGCACCCTGAGACAGCAGAGACTCCGCACACCTTTATACACAACATTTTTGTACTCATTAGGGTTGCAGCGGTATACCGGTTTCGCGATATACCACGGTTTGAAAATGTATGGTTATCATACCATGTACATTTGCTTATCTACGTCATTGAGAAAAAAATGCAATCGGACGGAGAATCTCACATGCGCATCTCCTTTCCTCCTTGTCTGCCTGTCAGACTCGTCAACTTGCGACGCACACACACAGACACACACATGCAGCGGAGAAAATGTCAGAGAGAAGGCGAGGGGGTCTGACATGAGTGTGTGTGAGTTAAAGCAGTGTTTCTCAACTGGTTTATTCGGATTGGGTCGTGGCCAGCAGGGAAAGAGCAATGCCATGGTTCTCCCATTGAAGATATTTCGGCGGCCGCCCAACTGATAGACTATTTAGGACTGTCGAGGCAGATTTAATGATAATCTCGCAAACAGCTAAAGCAGACATGGGCAATTTACAGTCCGCGGGGTGGATCAGGCCCTCCACATGGTTTAATGTGGCCCGCGGCTCATTTATCATAAAAGCGTTTTTATTTTTCATTGGATATTTCAGTTAACTTGCATTGGGACATAACGCTGGTGGAAAAATGCTGCCGGGCGTTTTCCCCAGATGTCGCGAGTGGCACGAAAGTATGGAGTTTCCTTTGTGTCTTTTTTATTCAATCAAACATACTGTTTGGGAGTAAAGCTAATTATTTTGTAACAAAAAAAATAAAAGAGTGCAAAAAAGTTTTCTAAAGGCTCAAAAATAAAGAAGTTGATAACAAAATTATTTGCAGTGCGTGTAATCTTTTGAACACTTTTTTTATTGTTTTGTGCACTTCAAAAACTTTTCATCACAAACCCACACATTTTGCGCTCTTTTCTGCTGTCTTTTTTGCGGGTGTAAACATTTTGCTTTCGAGTTGAAAAGTTTTGCTTGCGCCGGTCTCTAACAACCAGATGAAAGGGCTCTCTCTATTGGTCACCCTCGATTGAAGTGACAGGTTGGCCACGCCCAATACAGTTTCGCGCCGCTGCTGGCTGCTGCCATCACCGTCGCCAGTCTGTCATTCTGTCTGAGAGAAAAGCGTCAGCGAGCGAACTTCTAGAATGGCGAGCAACAGGTCGTTTACTGGGTAAGATAATTTAATATCATAAACAGTGACAAGTGAACTGAATGATTCTCTCTTATGCTGTCCCATTTAAATACGTTGCGTCGGATAGACCAGTCTGTAGTTAGTGTTACCGCTGACTAGATTGTATTAGCCAACACCAAATAGTACCGTTTGCCGTGCGATTGAAGTCCAATGTTGCTATCTGAGCAGACATACATAATACATACAGGTGAAACTCGAAAAATTAGAATATCGTGCAAAAGTTCATTAATTTCAGTAATTCAACTTAAAAGGTGAAACTAATATATTATATAGACTCATTACAAGCAAAGTAAGATATTTCAAGCCTTTATTTGATATAATTTTTATGATTATGGCTTACAGCTTATGAAAACCCCAAATTCAGAATCTCAGAAAATTAGAATATTGTGAAAAGGTTCAGTATTGTAGGCTCAAAGTGTCTCACTCTAATCAGCTAATTAATCCAAAACACCTGCAAAGGGTTCCTGAGCCTTTAAATGGTCTCTCAGTCTGGTTCAGTTGAATTCACAATCATGGGGAAGACTGCTGACCTGACAGTTGTGCAGAAAACCATCATTGACACCCTCCACAAGGAGGGAAAGCCTCAAAAGGTAATTGCAAAAGAAGTTGGATGTTCTCAAAGTGCTGTATCAAAGCACATTAATAGAAAGTTAAGTGGAAGGGAAAAGTGTGGAAGAAAAAGGTGCACAAGCAGCAGGGATGACCGTAGCCTGGAGAGGATTGTCAGGAAAAGGCCATTCAAATGTGTGGGGGAGTTTCACAAGGAGTGGACTGAGGCTGGAGTTACTGCATCAAGAGCCACCACACACAGACGGGTCCTGGACATGGGCTTCAAATGTCGTATTCCTCTTGTCAAGCCGCTCCTGAACAACAAACAACGTCAGAAGCGTCTCAAGCGCTCTCAAATTCCAAATTTGAGAGCAAATTTTGCATCTCATTTGGAAACCAAGGTCCCAGAATCTGGAGGAAGAATGGAGAGGCACACAATCCAAGATGCTTGAAGTCCAGTGTGAAGTTTCCACAGTCTGTGTTGGTTTGGGGAGCCATATCATCGGCTGGTGTTGGTCCACTGTGCTTTATTAAGTCCAGAGTCAACGCAGCCGTCTACCGGGACATTTTAGAGCACTTCATGCTTCCTTCAGCAGACAAGCTTTATGGAGATGCTGACTTCATTTTCCAGCAGGACTTGGCACCTGCCCACACTGCCAAAAGTACCAAAACCTGGTTCAATGACCATGGTATTACTGTGCTTGATTGGCCAGCAAACTCGCCTGACCTGAACCCCATAGAGAATCTATGGGGCATTGCCAAGAGAAAGATGAGAGACATGAGACCAAACAATGCAGAAGAGCTGAAGGCCGCTATTGAAGCATCTTGGTCTTCCATAACACCTCAGCAGTGCCATAGGCTGATAGCATCCATGCCACGCCGCATTGAGGCAGTAATTAATGCAAAAGGGGCCCAAACCAAGTACTGAGTACATATGCATGATTATACTTTTCAGAGGGCCGACATTTCTGTATTTAAAATCCTTTTTTTTTATTGATTTCATGTAATATTCTAATTTTCTGAGATTCTGAATTTGGGGTTTTCATAAGCTGTAAGCCATAATCATAAAAATTATATCAAATAAAGGCTTGAAATATCTTTGCTTGTAATGACTCTATATAATATATTAGTTTCACATTTTAAGTTGAATTACTGAAATTAATGAACTTTTGCACGATATTCTAATTTTTCGAGTTTCACCTGTACATACATAATCACATTGGATTTTCTCAGCGTAACGTTAAAGGTTAAGAGGCCACTATTTTCGACGATCTAGTCAGCAGACTGGTCTATCCGACGCAACGTATTTAAAATATGTTGCGTCAATCACCTGAAAAGAAGACAAAAATATCTGTGTGTTTTTTAAACGCTCCCAGGGTGGTGAAGATGGCAACACTCGCTCTCCTGTAAGTAGCACCTGGAGTAGCGCTACTGCGCCGAGTCCAAGTACAGAAGTAAGTGCTGCACGCCCTTTCCCTGACAAGCAGCAAAAGTCCAGTCACTAGTGATGGGTCGTTCGCGAACGAGTCTGCTCTAAGAGCCGAATCTTGTAGGTGAACGTTGGGAGCCGGCTCGCATATCAGAAGAGCCGGATCTATTAATAAAAATATTTTTAAAAATTAAGATATGAACAATCAAAAGATTTAAATTAATATAATTAACTTTAATTCAAAGAACGAAAAAATAAAATAATATAGGCCTTAATGCTTAATCACACACATATTTGTTCTGACTGTCTGCTCAGACTAACAGCCTGCTGGCTTCTATTGCTCTGACGGTCACAGTCAGTAGTGTAAACTGTGAAAGGGATTTCTCAACCATGAACAGGGTAATACAAACTTTTCACAATAGGATTTGCTGCTTTTAGCTATATGTTAAGCTATCACATTTAACAGTTAATGCATTTGCAGGTCAAGACAAACATCCGCAATAGGCTGCAAGGAGACCATCTTGCAGCTTGCATGCGGATCTCAATAAATGGGCCAGACGTTTCTGACTTCCCATATCAAGATGCTCTGGAAATGTTCTTCCAGAAGCCCAGAAAGATACACTGCAGTGACAAAAGCTGCACACTTTGTGGATAAATTACATAAAAATAAATGTTCCAATGTTTGTACAGTTCAAATAATTGTTCAGTTAATATATTCACTTCTGCCATTAAAAGAAACAAATGAACACCATGACTCCTTTAAGTGTTTGTCAATTCCCCCCCCCATTTTGGAGTGTAATGAAAACAAACATTTGTGTTAGTCTTTTGACTCAAAACAGAGATTACTTGAGATATAGACCTTTTGACTTTCCCTGTGTGACAACTAGCCCCGGTGTTACCTACATTGAAAACTCAAATTATACTTTTTAATAATTGCATATCTTGCCGTAAAAAAAAGCATAAGCATGTGTTGCAAATCAACGCAGTTGTTCTGATTCTTCCGATGAATTTTGAGTTTTAAGGCATTCATTACCTGGAATCAGCTTCACTGACTGCTTCGATTAGTAACGTGTCCATCTGCGCAGTGCTGCCTCTCAGAGTCATTCTGTCTGCGGTTTCAACTGCTAGCACAACATGTTTCTGCTACATGGGGATTTAGCAGCAAGGTTTGGCTTTAAAAAGTTCAGTGTTACGTTGAAGTCCCATCCTGAAACAACGCTGATTGCAGTCAACAACAATGAAATTTCCCTCCATTCGCCGTTTTCCGCTTCTATCGAACGGCACACCGCCATCTGCTGTCGCGGGGCCACAAACGACTTCAAATTACTCTGAATTATTTTTTTTATTATTTTTTACTAAATAATTGCTAAAAATATATAATTATTTTTAAAGAATGTTGTTTCTAATGTAGCAACAGTAATTTTTACAACAGCAAAGTTGTAACAAATGAAACAAATCTAATAATGTCAATAAAATAATTGTATCCAATGGCTGTGAAGAAAGCAGGGAAGGCTGTCATCAAGGGGCTTGTGTTTGATGTCAATCAAACTGCGCACACGTGGGTCAAGTGCAGGTGGACCTGTCCCAGTCTTTGCTGACTAATAGGGGTGTAACGATATGCTATAACTGTCACAAAAATGTAATACCACGGTATTATAGTTTCACGGTATTTAGATGCATTGATAATATTATAAGCAGTTCAATATTTGATTATAAAATAGGCTATTTCTGATAATACACAGATAAATAATTCGGTTATAGCCAATTCTTGAACTTTATTTTGGATTTCTTCAACTTCAATCCTTTAACTTTTGATCTTGAACATCAGGACACTCTCTTAATCCGACAAGGTAAAAAGTATTGTTATTTTATTATTTATTAAATTGAATTGTAATCCTTTATAATGATTATTGCCCAGGTTAACGCTTCAAATGTGCATTTGCATGCATTCAGTAATTTGTTGCATGTGTGATTTAGTTCAATTATACAATACCTACTGAAAATATATTATTCATGTGCAGTTTATTTATTGGCATTTTGTCTAATACTGACAATTTCTGCCACAGTTTCACTGTCAACTTCTTACATGTATATTGTCAATGTCAATTTCCTGAACACCAAAAGCCATGCATTTTGTAAACCCTATTTAGTAAAATTTTTTACAAATAAAACATATTATTAATATGATCAAACACATTGACCTGCTGTTGCGCTGCACTTTAGACAAAAGAACAGTTGGCACATCGTAATGTTGAACGAGGTTTTAAATCCGTTTGCAGTATTTGTGAATGCTCCATATTATAACACCTGATGTGCTGAAATTGGAATCCCTGCAAGAACCTGAGTGCCTCTCATGTGCACGCGCATGACGTCAGTTGACGAGACAGCGGTGCAGCAAGTTTAAAACTCTTCCGTGTACAAAGCCGTTTATTATCAATCTTTTCCACACAATTAACGGCAAGGCAACGCAGGAATGTGTTAATTAAGATCATGAAAGTGTGAATTAAAAAAACATTAAGTAAATTAATTTGGATAAAGTAACAATGGAAGCTGAAACTGAGCAGAGGCTTCGACAGTGCAAGCATTACAGGACAGTTTGTGCACTTCTCCTTGAGTTGGTCTTTTGCCAAATTCAATGTGTTTTACATTTCCATGTAATTTAAGTTAAATGTCCAGCTGCCTCAGTGTTTGTGATGTTTGATGTGTAGAAGTACACTATATGCTGCTAGCATTGCAGATGTGAATAATCTGTTTGTGTAAAGTGCATTGTTATATGTTTATTATGTCAAATGTGTACATTATGCTAAATAGTGCAATATGTATATGATGTGTAAGAGGACTGCAATTTGGTTGAACAAGCATAGAATTTCACTCCTTTCACAGATAAAACAAAGTAGAATTTAACTGCATTGACATGCTATTCATGTAGGTTATGGTGTCATTCTTGTCATTTTTATATGTAATATTGATGATATGAACTCTAATCATTGGACTTAAATATGAACATCATAAAAATGTATATTAATGAAAATCTGTATCATTACGGTTTACACATAAAATTTCAATAAACTTACTAAAGTACATTGATAAAATGCATGTATATACAATGAGACCGTAAATAAGAGAATAAGTAACATATTGTTAGATAGTAACACAGACAAATCTGACAATGGAAGTGAATATACTATGAGGGTAAGTTAAATAAGTGAGCCAGTATGTTTGTGGATAGCATACTCACATTTTCACCAAAGGGGAAAGGTAGATCTCAAAATTTTTAAAGGATTTAAAGATTTTACTTTGTAATATACTTAAATGTTTATTCCCACAGTGCAAGTGTTATTTGCTCATATACTGCAACAAGCAAATTTCTGCTTATTTTTGTATAAAGATAAATCTTATCTGTAATAATATCCTTTGGCTATAGCATATCAATTGTAATATCCGTTATCCATAACAACATAGGTTTACCTGTGGGCAGAATAATTTTGTCAATGTCATCTGAACACCTGCTAAAATGATATTGCTCTCCCTGAACTCAGCATTTTGAGGTCACATCACATTTATGCTGGTGACATATCTACCTATGAAGGCTGTGTGCTCAAAAGCATTTTGACTGTAGCTTTAATAAAATGGGTTTACCAGGGGGGATTATAATTTTGGCAATGTTATCATTACACCTGCCAAAACTGTAATGCCCTCCCAATCTCAGGATTAAAAGTTCACAGAGACATCACATTTACACTGGGGACATATCTTCCTATGGAGGCTGTGTCCTCAAAACCATTTTACTGTAGCTTGCAAAGCAACACTATTATAATCTCACATACTTCTTCCTCTTCTTCTTCCGTACAAAAAGTTCGGCACCTAACTCGTCCCGCACCATTTGGCGTAGACCCACGGATGAGGCATCAAATCGAACGGCCTATTGATGACACCTGTGCTATGACTTTTCTAAGCGATCGGGTGTACGATATTTGCACAGCGGACGAAAAAGTGGCCAAAAAAGTCCCATTGACTTAACATTAAATGTTCAGAAATTTAAATCACAACTGACATTTTCACACACACAGACAAAAAAGGGCCTGTCAGCCCTGCGTCTCTCTCTCTCTCTCCCTCAGAGGATTTATATTATCAAGCATCCAATAAGTAATGACATAAAATTTTGTAAAGACATGTGGGTGGACTCATTTAATGTGGCCTAGCAAGTACTTGTTGAGCATGACATGAGTTTGGGGGTAAGATTTAACCCTGAGGGGTAAAACGGGCCCAAATATGCCCCATAGGCATACTATGGCAAGGGTCTCGCCCATGAAAGCAATTGTTTTTTCCCTACTATGACAAGACAATTTATTTTGTTGGATCATATCTCCCAATCAAAATGTCGTAGAAACATGGGGGCGGGCTCATTTCACTCAGGCTACCAATCAGTCTTTAACTATCACCTTGGAAATGAAGTAGCCACGCCCTAGCAACCATGTACAACACCCTAGCAACAGCCCCCATACACTTCCATTCAAAATGGCTCAGATGGATATCTTCAGAACATAATATCATAGAAACTTGGGGAATGGCTCTTTTGAGTCAGGATAGTAAGCAGCCAATAAGAATCACTCTGTTCATTGGCTAGCCACGCCCTAGCAACCATTTAGAGCACCCTAGCAACCAGCTCTATTGATTTCAATTACAGTAAGATATCTTCAGATCAGAATGTCCTAGAGACATGAGAGTTGGTGTGTTTGAATTGGGTGAGTAATCAGTCTTCAAGTATCATCATGCTACTTAGCCATGCCCTAGCAACCATTGAGAGCACCCTAGCAAACAAACACCATTGACATCCATTCAAAATCACTAAGATGTGTATCTCAGGATCAGAATGTCGTAAAGACGTCCGGGTTGACTTATTTCACTCAGGATGGAAAGTAGCCTTAAATAGTATCACACTCCAGCAACCAGACAGGGTTACTCTAGCAACCAAGTAACAAATCAATTATCTCTGCACCAGAAAATATTAGAGACTTCCGGGTTGACTTATTTCACTCAGGATGGCAAGGAGCATTGTTGGCTGTCACCTTGGTAACTGCCTAGCAACCAGATGGGGTTACCCTAGCAACCAAGTAAGAAATCACATATCTCTGCACCAGAAAATCATATAGACTTCCGGGTTGACTTATTTCACTCAGGATGGCAAGAAGCTCTGTTGGCTGTCACCTTGGTAATTGCCTAGCAACCAGATGGGGTTACCCTAGCAACCAAGTAACAAATCACATATCTCTTCACCAGAAAATTGTAGAGACTTCCGGGTTGACTTATTTCACTCAGGATGCAAGTAGCCTTGATAAGTATCACCCTGGTAACTGCCTAGCAACCAGATGGGGTTACCCTAGCAACCAAGTAAGAAATCACATATCTCTGCACCAGAAAATCGTATAGACTTCCGGGTTGACTTATTTCACTCAGGATGGCAAGAAGCTCTGTTGGCTGTCACCTTGGTAATTGCCTAGCAACCAGATGGGGTTACCCTAGCAACCAAGTAACAAATCACATATCTCTTCACCAGAAAATTGTAGAGACTTCCGGGTTGACTTATTTCACTCAGGATGCAAGTAGCCTTGATAAGTATCACCCTGGTAACTGCCTAGCAACCAGATGGGGTTACCATAGCAACCAAGTAACAAATCACATATCTCTGCACCAGAAAATCGTAGAGACTTCCAGGTTGACTTATTTCACTCACGATGTCAAGGAGACTTGATAAGTATCACCCTGGTTATTGCTTAGCAACCAGATGGGGAAACCTTAGCAACCAAGTAACAAATCACATATCTCTGCACCAGAAAATTGTAGAGACTTCCGGGTTGACTTATTTCACTCAGGATGTCAAGGAGCATTGTTGGATGACACCTTGGTAACTGCCTAGCAACCAGATGGGGTTACCCTAGCAACCAAGTAAGAAATCACATATCTCTGCACCAGAAAATCGTAGAGACTTCCAGGTTGACTTATTTCACTCACGATGTCAAGGAGACTTGATAAGTATCACCCTGGTTATTGCTTAGCAACCAGATGGGGAAACCCTAGCAACCAAGTAACAAATCACATATCTCTGCACCAGAAAATTGTAGAGACTTCCGGGTTGACTTATTTCACTCAGGATGGCAAGAAGCTCTGTTGGCTGTCACCTTGGTAATTGCCTAGCAACCAGATGGGGTTACCCTAGCAACCAAGTAAGAAATCACATATCTCTGCACCAGAAAATCGTATAGACTTCCGGGTTGACTTATTTCACTCAGGATGGAAGTAGCCTTGATAAGTATCACCCTGGTAACTGCCTAGCAACCAGATGGGGTTACCATAGCAACCAAGTAACAAATCACATATCTCTGCACCAGAAAATCGTAGAGACTTCCAGGTTGACTTATTTCACTCACGATGTCAAGGAGACTTGATAAGTATCACCCTGGTTATTGCTTAGCAACCAGATGGGGAAACCCTAGCAACCAAGTAACAAATCACATATCTCTGCACCAGAAAATTGTAGAGACTTCCGGGTTGACTTATTTCACTCAGGATGTCAAGGAGCATTGTTAGATGACACCTTGGTAACTGCATAGCAACCAGATGGGGTTACCCTAGCAACCAAGTAAAAATCACATATCTCTGCACCAGAAAATTGCATAGACTACCGGGTTGACTTATTAAATTAAACGCAGGATGGCAAGGAGCATTGTTGGATGTCATCTTGGTAACTGATATGGTAGAATGGGATTATCTTTTTAAGATTTTGGAAATGTATGGGTTCGGGAATACTTTTATTGAATGGATTAAGTTATTATAGATACCTGGTAGCGGCTGTACAAACAAATAGGCAAAATATCCAGACTAGAAAAATACAGAGAATAGCGCGAGAACACGAGAAATCAAAATACACAACAAGAGAACGATATTCCGTTGATGTAAGAGTTTCTTGCATTCCTTGAATCAATCACATTTCTCTCTTGTCGAATTCGCAAAGTCTGGGAACAAGAAAATGCTGTGGTTCTTCAAAGAAAGCCTTACTTTACTCCTCGTCTCACGTAACATGAGATCTTTCTCCGATGATCTCAGACATTTGGCCAGAATTGATCGGGGCCTGTCTCCCTCAGCAGACTGCTGAGCCAGTACCCTGTGAGCTTGCTCGATTTTCAGCTTATAGCATGTTATAATGAGTAGACTTGGAAAGAGCCCATCTAGGAATTTCACCATATCCCGACCATGTTCGTCCTCAGGAATTCCAACAGTTCGGACGTTTTTCCACCGGTTACGATTCTCCAAATCCTCCAACTTCTCCCATACATACTCCAAATCTACCCTGGTCTCTATTAGCAGCTAATTCCCTCTCTGATGACCCCAGATAATCGATCTGTTTATCGACATCCCCCACTTTTGAAACCACCTCAGTGAATTTAGTCTCCATGGCCATGATCGATCAACATATTACAACAAGATCCTCCAAGTCAGCAACGACCTTCATCAGCATTGCCAACACATTTAACAATTCTTGCCTTTCAACTTTTCAAAAATTTCCTTCACCTCTCCAGCCAAATGGGCTCCCTGGCTTGCAGCCTACTGCTCAGGTGTATCAGCTTGAGCACATAAGTATCTTTTAATGTCTCTATAGCCAGAGGATTTTTTGAATTATTTGACATATTGTCTTCCTAGAATAGTCAAGAATCAGGGTGTATTGAATCTCACCGGTTTATGACATAAAAAGTAAAACTAGCAAAGTGTGCAGAGCTCGCCATTCGAACCTCACATAGCGTCACATGACTATCAAGGCAGGTGGTTAATGCTGTGGCTGATCAGTGTAGTGTTTTGGGAGAAAATAAAATCAATGGAGCCCCATTGTACACTACAACTCGTCTGCGGACTGATTTAACTAAATAAAACACTTGAATAATCATCTATATATATATATATATATATATATATATATATATATATATATATTACACACTACCAGTCAAAAGTTTTGAAACACATTCTTTATTATAATTTTCTTCACATATTACAATAATAGTTAAGTCATCAAAACTATGGAATAACATAAATGGAAATATGGGAATTATGTTGACATGTTGTGACTAAACAAAATCCAAAATAAATCAAAACTGTTATATTTTAGCATCTTCAAAGTAGTCACCCTTTGCCTAAAATTTGCAGACATGTACTCTTGATATTTTCTCAACCAACTGCTTGAGGTATAACTTTTTAATGCTTTTTAAACAGTATTGATGGAGTTCCTATCTATGTTGGGCACTTATTGACCTTATTTTTATTTTATTTTATTATTATAGTAGTAATATATATATATATATATATATATATATATATATATATATATATACATATATATATATATATATATATATATATATATATGAGATGCAAATAATGATATTGCTGTTGCTGGAGGAGTGGAATGGCAAGACGATTGGATCCCAAGGCGGTTGGCAACAACTGGAATGTGAATGGACAGGAGAATGCTGAAGGAAGTGACGGTTCAGGAAATGAATTAGATGAGATGGAAGTAGGTGGCGGGAAAAATGAAAAATGGGATATGGTTAGAAATAATACACGGAAAAAGAAACGAAAGAATAAGTCAGAAGAAAGTGATTCTGACAGAGGATTAACTGTAGAGGAAATGGAGAGAGAGCAGTTTAAGGTATTTGTAAAACTTGAGCATGTAGGGGATTCGTTTGGTGATATGAATCCAATACAGCTAACAAAAACTCTAAACAAGGAAATTGGCGTAATAACGAGTGCTAAAATACTAAGAAATGGATCATTGCTGATTATATGCAAGGACGAGAAACAGCAAATGAAGGTAATCAAAATGAACAAAATAAATGGAAAGAAAGTACAATGCTCTAAGACTAATGGTAAAAAATTTGTCAAAGGAGTTACCACAGGGATTCCGGTAAACGTCTCAGTAGAAGAGGTGAAAGGAAATATAAAAAATGCAAATGTAAGTGAAGTAAGACGTCTTAAAATAAGCAGGAATGGAAGTACAACTGATAGTCTTTCAATAATGATGAAGGTCTACATTGGATATATGTGTTACGACGTGAGGCTATATATACCCCCTCCACTTAGATGTTTTAAATGTCAGAGATTTGGACATGTGGCGGCGGTGTGCAAGGGAAAACAGAGATGTAGTAAATGCAGTGGTGATCATGAGTATGGCAAATGTGAAGAGGGTGCAAAGCTGAAGTGCTGTAATTGTGGAGGGGAACATAGTTCAGCTTACCGAGGATGTGAGGTTAGCAAGAGGCAGGCTGAAGTGCAACGAGTCAAGGTTGTTCAAGGAATCAGTTATGCAGAGGCTGCAAAGACGGTGTCAGGAATTGGGACCATGGTTAAACAAACTGGAATTAAAAACAAAAACATTGATAAGTGTCAGAAATGTGATAAATTGAAAGAGGAAACTTTGTTAGTGAGTAAAAATTATTTTGTATTGTTTATGGCAGAGATAATAAATTGTTCAGCACAAACAAAAAGCAAACAAACACTAACAAAATCATTGTTAAATCAGCAGAGAAGTATCTAGATGTGAAAGGGTTGCTCTGGGAAACAATTAGAGACATCCTCAATGAAGAGACTCAATCCTCTCAACATGGGCTGGATCATCTTAATGACGCTGATCATTCTACAGTGGAATGCAAGGAGTTTAATTGCAAATGGTCAAGAATTTAAGAAGTATATTGATAACTTGATAGAGAAACCTCATATAATATGTATACAGGAAACATGGTTAAAACCACAATTGGATTTCATAATAAAGGGATATAATGTAATAAGAAATGACAGAGAATATGGTAGAGGAGGAGGAATAGCAACGTTTATACAGAATGGGATAAAATATAAGGAAGTAAAAATAAATACAGAATATGAATCAATTATAAATAAAATATGGACTGAAAAAGGTTGTATAGATATAATTAATTATTATAATCCGTGTAAAAAATTGAGTCCGAACATTTTAGAGGATGTAGTAGGGCCAATACAAGACAGTGTTATATGGTGTGGTGATTTTAATTCACAAAATTCATTATGGGGGGGTAATAGTACTGATGCAAATGGCATACTTATTGAAGAATTTATTGATAATAAGAATTTGGTGTGTATTAATAATTGTGAAGGAACACGATATAATAGCAAAAACAACACAGAAACGGCTCTTGACCTGACATTTGTATCTAGTTCAATAGCAGGGGTTAGCACATGGAGTGTGGTCAAACATACTACAGTAGGGAGTGACCATTACCCGGTAATGACTAAAATTGGCACAAAGATATGCTATGAAAAGGAAGAGAGAATTCCTAGATGGAAACTGGAGAAAGCAAATTGGGAACGTTTTCAAGAAATTTGTAAAAAGGGATGTTTGACACCTCAAGTAGTGAATCAGATGGATGTAAATATATTTAATAATAAACTAGTTAATGAAATAATTCAGTCGGCTGAGGAAGTGATACCTAAAAGTACAGGAGTAAGATGTACCAAGAGTGTACCCTGGTGGAATAATGACTGTAAAGAAGCTATAAAAGCAAGAAATAAGGCATTCAGGCAACTCAAAAAACATCATTCTCAGGATACTCTGATCTTGTATAAATGGGCCCAGGCAAAAGTAAGGAAAACAATAAAAGCACAAAAACGTTCATTTTGGAGGCAATATTGTAATAGCATTGGAAGAGAAGTACAACTATCAGATGTATGGGGCATGATTAGAAGAATGGGGGGGATCAGAAGGAATTATGAATTGCCAGTGTTGAATAGTGGGGATAAAATAGCTGTCAGCAATCTAGAAAAGGCTGAACTCCTGGTTCAAATATTTAAGAAGGTTCATAGCTCAGATAATCTTTCTGAAGAGGCCAGGCAGTGTAGGAATAAAACCTTAATGGAATTCCCTAATATTTTAAAGAAAAATAAGATGTCGGAAAATCCTTTAGACTTATCTTTAAATATGTTTGAGTTGAGAAGAGCAATCAAACAGACTACTCCGGGGAAAGATGGAGTGTGTTATAAAATGTTAGCACAAATGACAGAGAAAACACTGGAAATAGTATTAAAACTGTTTAACCAAATTTGGGATACTGGACAACTCCCTTTGGTATGGAAAGAAGCAATAATAGTACCAGTTCTTAAACCAGGGAAAGACCCATCGGATCCTTGTAATTATAGACCTATTGCCTTGACCTCCCATTTATGTAAAATCATGGAACGAATGATCACAGAAAGATTAACGTATTTCCTAGAAAGTAAAGCTCTTTTATCTCCTTATCAGAGTGGGTTTCGTAGTGGTCGTAACACAATGGACTCTGTATTATGTCTAGAGTCAGATATTAGGAAAGCACAGACCAATAAAGAAGTAGTTATAGCTGTCTTCTTTGATGTGGAAAAAGCATATGATATGCTCTGGAAAGAAGGATTATTGATAAAGCTAAAAGCATTAGGAATTGGCGGTAGAACATATAATTGGATTATGGATTTTTTATTTGACAGGAAAATTCAAGTAAGGGTAGGTAAAGAATATTCCAAAGTATATTCAGCAGAGAATGGAACTCCTCAAGGTAGTGTGTGTAGCCCGATATTATTCAACATTATGATTAATGACATTTTCAATCAGGTTGAACGTAATGTAGGAAAATCTTTGTATGCAGATGACGGGGCTTTGTGGATTAGAGGCCACAATATATCATATGTGAATAAAAAAATACAAGCTGCAATAGTTGAGGTGGAAAAATGGACAAAAAAATGGGGATTTAAATGATCAGTTACAAAAACACTAGTCATTTGCTTTTCGAGGAGGCATAAAATCTTACCTCTTTCTTTAAAACTTTATGGGCGACCTCTGGAGCAGGTAAAAGCTTTTAGGTTTCTTGGGGTTTGGTTTGAGTTAAACTGACATGGAAAGTGCATCTGGATAAAATTAACGACAAAAGTAAAAAGGTCATCAACATTCTCCATTGTTTATCAGGACGGGAATGGGGAGCAAGTAGATCATCTTTGCAAAATATATATTGGGCACTCATGAGATCTGTTTTTGATTATGGAAGTATAGTTTACATGTCAGCAGCAGAATCAAACCTCAAGAGATTAGATGTTTTGCAAGCTCAGGCTTTGAGAATATGCAGTGGTTCATTTAAAACATCTCCAGTATCATCGATGCAGGTGGAAATGGGAGAAATGCCTTTAAGAATAAGAAGATTGAAATTAATGATGGCGTACTGGGTTAATCTCCAGGGACATAATGAGTTACATCCTGTTAAAAGTGTATTAACAGAATGTTGGGAACATAATGAAACAAATTATACTAGTTTTGGATGGATAGGTAATGCAAAGGCAAGAAATATAGGGTTAAACCATTTACAGTACAGTGATACAGTTTCAATTTCTCCCATTCCTCCTTGGTTATTCCCTTTACCAAACGTTGACCTTAATATACAGCAGGAATTGAAAGATAATTTGGTACAACTTCCAACATGGTTTATAGTCCAGAATTATTTTAAGGAACATTATCCAGAGTCAGTGTTTTTATTTACAGATGGATCCAAAGATCCTGAAACAGGATTTGCATGTGCAGCAGTTTATATTCCAATGAGAGATTGTTATATTAAGAAAAGAGTAACCAATCGTTTGTCAGTATATGCAACAGAAATGTTGGCAATATTACTGGCCCTGCAGTGGATAGAGGAGAAGAAAATTAAAAATACTATCATTGCATCAGATAGCTACTCATCACTTGAAAGTATACGATCTGGCAGGTCATTAGTTAGGATGGATATTATCAATGAGATATTCTGTAAATTGTATAATATGAAAGTTTTGGGTATTTCTCCACATTTCATTTGGGTTCCTGCTCATGTTGGTGTGGAAGGAAATGAGAAGGTGGATATTCTGGCTAAACAAACTTTAAGAATAAAGCAAGTAGATTATCAAGTTCCATTAAGTAAAGCAGAAGCTAAAGTACTCATAAGAACATATGCACAATTAGTATGGCAGGTATATTGGGATGATAATGAAACTGGTAGACATTTATATAATATACAAAAACAAGTTGGTGCTGGGAGAAAGGAGAGCAGGAATCGAAGAGAAGAAAGTATAATAACTCGGATGAGAATAGGTCATACTGGACTTAACAGTACACTATATAAAATTGGAAAACATCCAACTGGGGAATGCATTCACTGTAGCCAACAAGAAACAGTTGAGCATGTATTAATCCATTGTAAGAAATATAATAATGAGAGATGTCACCTTATTCAATCATTGAAGAAAGTAAAACGTCATGACCTTACTTTATCAGGTCTATTAAGGGAAACAGATAGTAAGGTGTATGATGAGATTATTAAATTTGCGAAAGAAAGTAATTTATATAATAGAATATAGCGGTTTTTGTTTTGTTTTTGTTAATTTGTTATGTTTTATTTTTCAGTTTGTTTATTTGTTTTGCTTGGTTTTTATGTTTGGTTATATTTTGTATAAAAGCAAAAAACCTGATCCATATTCCATTCCAGTTGGTGGCGGTAATGCACCAATAAGATAGGTTGCCAACCGCCAATAAACACCAAAGAAGAAGAAGAAGAAGAAGAAGAAGAAGAAGAAGAAGAAGAAGAAGCTATTGCTGTTGCTGGATATGTGTGGAATGGTCAGTAGATGGTAGTACTGCATCTCGCGTCTCTCATGTCAACATTTAAACAAAAGAGAGAAGAATAGAATGGCCCACAATGCATTGCTTCGAGTGAGAATTGCCAGTCATCTTCAGTGTTGATCGTTAGTGGCGTGATCTGAAATAGTTCACGAGCGTTTTGTTTAAATTCAGTATATTCGTTTATACAAGCGTTTGAGAATGAAAGAATTAACGGCGAAGAAGCCGCGAGCGGATAAAGAGGCGAAGAGCGGCAGCGGGCCCGAGCCACAGGATGTGGAAATGAACGAGGACGAGCAGAAAGCGCCCAAAGAACAAGATCAACTCACACTAGAAGGTCTGATTATTTATTATGTCTAATGGACCACATTGCATGCGGAGAGTCTCTTCATAAAAACAAAAAATAATGACGAGTCCTTCTATCGTATTTCTTTGTTTAAATGGCGCCAACAGAGGCTGACTGGGCAAAAATAGTTTCAAACCTCCCAAAGAAGATTAAATAAAGAACGTGTAGTTGCTATGCTTTTTTAAAATTATTATTTCTATAGACAAACTATGGTCTCTGTAGTAAAACCGTGGTTAATTTTCGTTAGAGCACGTTTGTGTTTCTCTTCACAGCGGTTGTAATGTCAGATGTGACTACTGTTATGTACTAACCTAGCTACAGTTGAAGTCAGAAATGTACAAACACTTAGGTTGAAGTCATTTAATCATGTGGTTACTCCAGATTTTATATTAGCAAACTATAGTTTTGGCATGTCGTTTTGGACATCTACTTTGTGCATGACACCTAACAATTTTCTGACAATTGTTTACAGACAGGTTGTTTCACTGTTTGAAGGTGAACCTGTGGATGTATTTTAAGGCCTACCTTCAAACTCAGTGCCTCTTTCCTTAACATCATGGGAAATATCAAAAGAAATCAGGCAATTTTTTTTTTTTTACCTCCACAAGTCTGGTTCGTCCTTGGGAGCAATTTCCAAAGGATGAAGGTACCATGTTCATCTGTTCAAACAATAGTACACAAGTATAAACACCATGGGACCACACAGCCATTGTACCACTCAGGAATGAGACTCATTATGACTCCTAGAGATTAACATATTTTGGTGCGAAAAGTTCAAATCAATTCTAGAACAACAGCAAATTACTTTGTGAAGATGCTGGAGGAAACGGGTATTCAAGTATCTATATCCACAGTAAAATGATTCCTATATCGACATGTTACCTGAAAGGCTGCACAGCAGGATCATGTGGGGGTGCTTTGCTGCAGGAGGGACTGGTGCACTTCACAAAATAGATGGCATCATGAAGAAGGGAAATTGTGTGTATATATTGACGCAACATTTCAAGACATCAGCCAGGAAATTAAAGTTTGGTCCCAAATGGACAATGACCACAAGCATACCTCCACAGTTGTGACAAAATGGCTTAAGGACAATAAATTCAAGGTATTGGAGTTGCCATCACAAAGCTCTGACCTCATTCCGATCGAAAATTTGGGGGCAGAACTGAAAAAGCGTGCGCGAGCAAAGAGGCCTACAAACCTGACTTGGTTACACCAGTTCTGTCTGGAGGAATGGGCCAAAATTCCAGCAACTTATTGTGAGAAGCTTGTGAAAGGATACCCAAGTTAAACAATTTAAAGGCAATGCTACCAAATACTAACAAAGTGTATGTAAACTTCTGACCCACTGGTAATGTGATGAAAGTAATAAAAGTTGAAATACATAATTTTCTCTACTATTATTCTGATATTTCATAGTCTTAAAATAAAGTAGTGATCCTAGCTGACCTAAGACCGGGAATGTTTTCTACCATTAAATGTCAGGAATTGTATGTAAACTTCTGACTTAAAAAAAAAAAATTTAAAAAAAAAATTGGCCCCATTTCCAGCAGCCATCACTCCAACACCTTATGCTTGAGTAATCATGCTAAATTGCTAATTTGATACTAGAAAATCACTTGCCATTATATGTAACAGAGCTGAAAGATATTTGGTTAGTTAAAAGAAGCTTAACATTTCATTTGTTTTTGAGTTGCCACAGGATGCAATAGACTGGCATGTCTTAAGGTCAAAAAGAGCAAAAAGAAACCGCTTTCTCTAGAAACTCATCAGTCAATCATTGTTTTGAGGAATGAAGGCTATACAATTCTTGAAATTGCCAAAAAACTGAAGATTTCATACAAAGGTGTAGTGCAGTCTTCAAAGACAAAGGACAACTGGCTCTAACAAGGACAGAAAGAGATGTGGAAGACCAGATGTACAACTAAACAAGAGGATAAGTAAATCAGAGTAGCTAGTTTGAGAAATAGACACCTCACATGTCCTCAGCTGACAGCTTCATTGAATTCTACCCACTCAACACCAGTTTACAACAGTAAAGAAAAGACCCAGGGTTGCAGGCCTTATGGGAAGAATTGCAAGGAAAAAGACACTTTTGAAACAGAAAAACAAAAGGTTAGAGTGGGCAAAGAAACACAGACATTGGACAACAGATAATTGGAAAAGTGTGTTATGGATCTTAACCCCATTGAGCTTTTGTGGGATCAGCTAGACTGTAAGGTGCGTAAGAAGTGCCCGATAAGACCGATACATCTATGGCAATTGCTACAGGAAGTGTGGGGTGAAATGTCACCTGAGTATCTGGACAAACTGACAGCTAGAATGTCAAGGATCTGCAAAGCTGTCATTGCTGCACGTGGAGGATTTTTTTCATGAGAACTGTTTGAAGTAGTTTATGAAGTTCTGAAATTTTATTTTTAAAATTGTTTTAGTAATTTTTTAGTATTATGCATTTTTAATGTCCTGACTATACATTGTAATCAGTTGAATTCCACTTTGGTGAATAAAAGTACCAATGTCTTTCCATAAGAGCAAAATCTATACATTATTCCAAACTTGTGTGTGTTTGTGTGTGCATAGACATTTAATAGGAGTCAGTCAAATAAGCTTATCATGAGTCTACATGTAAACATACCGGCTGTGTCTTAAAACCTTAGAAACTCCCTACTTAGCAGTTTTTGGCATTATAGCCATGTACCAAACTCACAAGGGTTTGAAACAGCCAGTGGCCAGTATGTAAGTTTTTCTAAAAGGCAACACTACATCCTGAATTTGAGGAAGTTTATTAACTTTAGGTGTGCAGCACTGTAATTAATGGCTAACAGTGCTGGATAGTGACAGATTACATGTAATGTAGATTATGTAATATAACAGTATTTATAATAATCAAAACAGACAGATTTTGATTATAATATGGAATATGAATGACATGTTTACATATTAATTAGGCAAAGGCAGTACATTTCATAATTTATTGATCCTTTTTAATTCTTATTTTGAAAAAATTCAATTATTTTCATTTTAAAACCGCTTACACATTTTGAGAAGTCTTCAACATTTTTTTAATGGAGGGGAGTGGAATTGTACATCAGGCCTGACACTATCCACCATAATTACAAAAAAGATGGAGCTGTAATACACACAAGTGCAGAACCAATTGCAATAGTGCTGTAAAATTTAGTTCCGTTTCGCAGATTAATTTCTTTTAGCGCTTTTGTGACAACTTTAGACCCCCTTTTTTTTTTTTTTTTTTTTTTTTTTTTGTGATGTTGATTCTTAACTATATAGCTGGTCTGATCTGTTACCACACATTGATGGTGTCTGTAATGCCAAAATCATCTGAGTACGAACATTATAAGTACCTTTTTTTATTTCTATCAATGAGAAAAATAGCGAGTAAAACACATCATATCAGTTCTCATATTTTGATCCATTAATTTCATTTTCTTTCTTATTGCACATTATAAGCAACATTATGTAAAAATTGTACAAGCTTCTTGTACTCAAATGCATGTGACATCAAATAAACAATAATTAGGTCAGAATTTATCCAAAAACAATCATATTTAATTACTTTACAAATGTAATCCAAGAGATTGCATTTCTGATTTCAGTTTTAGTGATATAATTTGTAATCGGGACCTGATTATTATTCATATATAATTTTACCAGCACTGATGGCTAATATATGTCATTTTGTTGCAGACATTAGGGAGCATGTGAAGCAGATTGAGAAAGCGGTGTTGGGGAAGGAGCCACGGTTTGTTCTGCGTGCACTGCGTGCGCTGCCCTCCACTAGCCGTCGGCTCAATCCTAATGTCCTACACAAGGCTGTGTCTGGTTTCTTCACCTCCAATGCTGCCGGAAAAGAATTCCTGCTTAGCTTCCTGGAGAAGGTACCAACAATATTATGACCTTTCTTTTTATTAATACATGTGTTTTTGTTTTATTTGAGTTAGAGTGAGTTGCCCATTTATTTCAGTGTTCAAACAGACTGAAATCCTGTATTTAGAGATAATTTACAAAAAGTAGTCAGTATTGTAGTGGATTTTGTTTCTTGAATGAATGCATGTTTGAATAAACATTTTCTCTGAAATGGTCGTGTGCGGGCCCGGTCGACTATTGCGCAATAACTTCGCAATATGCAAAAACTCAAAAATTAAAAGATAAACATATCTTACATCGTTGGAAAGCTGAGACTCTTGTGATTCGAACGATGTAAACCATTTTAATATACACTTAACACAGCGGGTACAATCGGTGTATTTCTCAGACCACTTACATCAAAATAAACGAATCCAAAATGGTAGAAACTCACTTATAATGCTCATCTTACTCTACTGATCCACTTCATTCCATCAAAAATGGTTTAGTTACACTGTAAAGGGTCCATACAATCCAATTCAACAAAGTATTTGGTCCATAACACATTTATATATCAATAAACACCCACGTAGGATAGACGTAGCATTTCGAGCTAACCGACAGAGCTGACACAACTTTGCATTCTTTGATGAAGCTACCTTGAACATGTAAACATTACAGATATTTTTATGTCAAAATGTCCGCTGACCCCTGGACTTAAGATGGACAGGTCATTTGAGCCAGTCGGTGCATGATAGAGGTGTGGCCAGGTATCAATATCCTTGAAGCCTATACATACACTTGGATAAACATGTGTAAAACACTCATTTTCTAATGTATTGTTATCAAATTTTAAATTGGGTTTGGTAAGGCTTCATGCTATGATCTAATTGTGTTTTCCAGCTATGTCCTCCCAGCTGTAGTTATCTGCAGGCATCTTTTTACAAAAAAAAAATGTAGGCGGAGTTTATTTCCCCTTTTTGAGTGTGTTCAAAGTTCTATTACTCAATACAAGTAAGACTTACAGTGATTCTGACTATTCAGGAACAAACCTCAAAGTCTCCCCTTTCAAAAGAGACCAAAAGCATGCATATACTCCAAAGGGTTCAAGAACAGCATGCATTTTAATTTGGGTAGGCCTTTTTTAGGCGTTTTTGGCAAATATTGCAGGATGTTAATGGGCTTTCATGATGGGAATGGTCCCATAGATTCATAGAATTGTGTATATGGGGCTGTTTATCCCAAAAAATGGGTTTAATTAAAATGTTTAAATCAGTGGTGGTCATTATTCACCAAGGTTTACCCAACATCTGGTTTATCATAACACCTCAGCACCCCCACCAACAGACAGACTGTTATGACTGCAGATGTCTTTATAAAAACCCCTTTTATACCCCCATTTTTGTTGGATATAGTTCTTTAAGCAGATTTTCACAGTGTTTGTGTATTTCTGTCCTTCAGCCAGTGGATAGTGAGGGAGACATGCAGTTCAGGCCTCGGACAGGTAAAGCTGCTGCTATTCCACTGATTCCAGAGGTAGAGGCCTATCTACAGCTTCTGCTAGTGGTCCATCTCACCAACAACAAACGCTACACTGAGGTAAACACAAGTCTAGTAATTTAGTTATATGGGGCCCTATGATTTCCGTGATGTGGAAAACACGGACAAAATTATGGAATTAAGTCAAAAAAATTAGAACCAATTATGTATTTATTGTACACGTTGTCCACACAGTTGTGGCGAGAAGTAATAAACTGGTTTAATTCATAATAATATGAACGACTGCTTTCTTGCCCAGGCTCAGAAAGTGTCTGATAACCTGCTACAGAAGATCAGCTCACAGAACCGTCGGGCTCTGGATTTAGTCGCTGCCAAGTGTTACTACTACCATTCCCGTGTGTATGAGTTTCTAAACCAGCTGGATGTGGTCCGCAGGTCAGCATCACATGTACAGTTAACAATAAGACATGGTTCAGCTGAAACTATTTAATTTTACAATATAGATGGACAAAACAGAATGTCTTGTTGCTTTAGGGTTGCCGTCATATCTGTTCTATAATTTCTGCAGTTTCCTGCACACACGCTTGAGGACGGCTACATTACGTCACGATGCTGATGGTCAGGCTGCGCTGCTCAACCTCCTACTGCGGAACTACCTGCAGTATAATTTATATGACCAGGCAGAGAAACTTGTCTCCAAATCAGTTTTCCCTGAACTCGCCAATAACAATGAGTGGGCTCGCTATCTTTACTACACCGGTGAGTGAGGAAATGTTGCCAATTCACAATGATATCTAAAAGTTGTTAACTATTGATTAAGGGTTAACCCTCTGGGGTCGACGGACGCGCCGGAGCGCCCTGCTCGATATTTTCATCATTACAGAGGAAACAACTTAAAGTACTCCATCATTTTGGGGCATACAGATAAGTGTAAGACATCATTAGAGACTATAAAGGGTCTTTTATTTGTGTACACTCACAATAACAACAAAACCTTGTGCTTTTGTAAAATAAAATAAAATAAAAAGGGCGAGCTGTAAGCAGTCTCTGGGTTTGCGAGCATGTTTCTGAAACACGTCACAAAAATGAACTGAAACTCCGTGAATACTTATCACACAAACATGAAACATATGTCTAAAGAAAGTTTAAAATATCTACTTTTAAATAAAACAATTCAAATTTTAAACAAATATTCTCCTGCAATGTAAGCTGTATGAAACGAAGTGATGTAAATTTTTTACTGGTTCATCTAATTATAGCTAATGTGATCACACCCACCAGCAGAGTGCGCTATACATACGCTAATGTGCTGAGACGATCAACGCAAATGGTAAACGCCCCCAACAGTGAGGTTTGATGTAAACACAATCCATTCACTTTACTGCGCGTTTGTAACGATACACAGGCGAGGAAACTCCTGGATAGTAAGGAAGAGTAAACATTTTCCTCTGAAGAAGAGCGGGACTCCGATGATCATATGTATTTTGAAGAGAGACTTGATCCAGCCGAGGATAAAATTTCAGACGAGTAAGTCATTTCGTTTTCATTAGTTGGCATGCTATTTTATATAAACGTACATATTTTACTAGTGGGACTGTTTCCAGACTTGCCAGCCAGGATTCAGAGTATTGAAATTTGAAATATGTCCTAATAGGCAAGTTTTAGTTACATTTAAATGCTGTTTCGGCTAAAGCAGGTATTTAAATTGTATGCTGTATGATATAAATATGATATGTAATATGATATAAAATTATTTGAATGTTTAGAATATATTTTGTCTAGTGTTTATGCTGCCTCATTATCATCAACAAAGCTTGTGCTTGCAAATATGTGTTCAGGTGTAAAATGCACTTTAAATATGCCCATATTATTAAATCACCATCTTATAATGATTTCTGAAGGATCATGTGACACTGAAGACTGCAGTAATGAACTGAATTTTCAGCATTTGATCACAAATTGCATTTTACAATGTATTCAAATAGAAAACTGTTCTTTAAAATTGTAAAAATAGTTCACACAATGTTTTTACTGTATTTTGGATAAAATAAATGCATTCTTGGTGAGCAGAAGAGACTTCTTCTAAAACTTTTAAACGGTATTGTAGGTCTAAAAATAAGTAAAGTCTTTATGTAAAGAAAATATATAGTCCAACTTTAAAACTAGATTTTGTTTATTAAGTCTCCTCACATTCATTCTCTGTCACATTCCTCATTGATGGGCCCAGGGGAGTGGTCTTTTGTCTCCTCAGGTGTGAATCACCTCAATATTCATGATAGTTCACGCCTCCTCGCATATGACCTTTCTAACACTAAAATTGTCTTACAAAAGTAAAATTAGTATATTGTTTTTTATGAATGAGTGATCAAGATGGTTTTCACATCATTTTGTAGCAAAGACTCTGGGCTACAAGATCCAGTTCTCAAAAGGCTTGTGGACAAATATTTAGTATGTGTTATATGACCTTATTTTAATGACTTCAAATTTTTGTTTTTTCAAAAACCACGCATAAACGTTATTTTCTCAAAAATACAAACCTGTACATACATGTTGCTCACATATAATTGTAGCCCAGTTTGTGCTGAATACAGTGTTATCAGACTTTAGCCATTAATATGTTTTTAAGCATCTGAAAAAAGCACAAATGTCAAGGCATGTCAAAACTTTTCTAGGGCCCAAAACACCCTCAGACCCCAGAGGGTTAAGATTAAGCTTAAAAGTGAACATCTCTTTAAAGAGGGTTTGTACGGGTGCTGAAAATGCTTGAATTTTAATGTGGTGTTTAAAGTTTGAGAAGTGCTTGGATTTTGGATAAAGTGCTTGAAATTGTAATTTCATTGTTTTCATAATAATTCGCTATCTGACTGAATAGTTCGCTTCTAGATAAAATAAGTCGTAGGGGGCCTATTTGCTTTTGCCTTTCAATTAAAATGAAGATGACTCCGCTCGAGCCTCGCTTGCATCTGCGCGTGTGGCTATAGCGTGATCTGCCAGTCTTTATGTGTGCCCTCTGATGGAACAGAGTGTGAGATGACAACATGCCAGGAGGTTGCTTCTTCAATGAGCATTGGCTTGAAAATAAAAAATGTCATGGTTGAAACAAGAACCAAATCCTCATAGCCTCCTGTAATGTCATGGAGCGGGAGTCACGTGGCGCCATGCAAGGGTCAGATGTGTGAACGGCAAGCTCTGCACATTTTGCTAGTTTTATTACTATTTGTGTCATAAACCAGTGAGAATCGATACTTCGATTCTTAACTATTCTATGAAGACAATGTCAAAGAATTCAGAATCATCGGGCGCTGGAGACATGAAGAGACACTTTCGTGCTCAAGCTGACAAACCTGACAGGGCAAGGCAGATTTGCAGTGCGTCTGGGAAAATTTGGAAGACCTTGAGAATCGTAATCAGTGAAATAACATCTGAATTGTTGGAATTCTCTTAGGAATTACAAAGAAGGCCGAGATATGAAATTCCTAGACAAGCTCTTCCTGAGTCTGGTCGACATAACGGGCCATAAGTTGGAAATCGAGCAAGCTCGGAGATCCGCGGAAGAGACAGGGCCCTGTCAATTCTGAACACATTTCTGAGATCATCTGATAAACATCTTGTTACACAAGGAGTAAAGGAAGGCTTTATCGGAAGAACCACAACATTTTCTTTTGTCCTGACTTTTCAAATTAGATGAGAAACATTTTTTAAGGACCAGTTTTAAGGAACGCAAGAAAATCTTACATCAACGGAAGGTCGCTTTTCTCGGGTTTCCGGCCAAACTGAGAATAGATACTAAGGATGGATGTAAAGAATTGTCATGCCCACAGCTAGCACTGAACCGACTTACTGGACATACACTCGACTGCCCAAGGAAGCTTCGCACCTTTTTCATTTCTTTTTGTGCTGGTTCCATCTAGCGGCTGGAGTTTATTTGTGTAATAGAATTTATTCTGGACAGCTTGTGGATAAATCTGCATGTTTTTGGTGCTTATGCCTCCTGTGGTCTGGAGTTTGTTTTGTGGAATATCTTTTGCAGGACACAATACTCATATATCGGCTGAATAGGCCGGCTCACTGAACATTTGTTTTTTTTTTTTTTCTGGTTCTGCTAGGATGAATCTACACATTTGTTGTGTTTATTCAGAATATGGGCTGGAGTTGATTTTATAGACTATTTTTGCTGTGTAATTCGGTCTCACACAACTTGTATAGAAACACCGGACTGGAGCAATCCGATGGCAAAGTTGTCACAGGGACTCTCTAGTGCTCAACGCTAAGGATTTTTTCTACTGGCCCAGTTTGGCCAGTGCTTCAGATTTTTACTGGGCCTGCCAAAATTTTCACTGGCCCTAACACAAAAAATATAAATAGCGTTTTTTACTATCATGGCTTTAAAAATGTGTCCGAAGATAATCATTTTTTTTTACGTATGTTATATTTTTAAGATTATGCCCCCCCCCCCCCCCAAACTGAATCACGTTTATAATTTGCAAGATATGATTTATGCCTTATGTAATCTTATATGCGCTTTACAGATATAAATTCATAAATGCATCATATTAACCTCAGCCTGCCATTTTCATGTGTTTTTAAGCAAAGAGTTCTCTTTTGCAGATGATGGGTTTTCAGTCACCCATTTAGTCATGCTGTCATGCAACTTTTATTAGTGTAGTGTCAGGATCATAGATCATAGATTTAGTCACTGAGTTAAAGATGTGATTATTGGCTGAATGTAAAACATGAATCCCTGAGAAGAGACTTCCAAATCGTGTGTATGACGTGTAATATAATTTAGGGGATATTAGGCCTAATCTGTGAATTAATGTGTATATAACATGAAATCAGACGATCTAAAGACTAACAAAGCACCAAACCAAAAATACCTGTATGGTCCAGAAATGAGAAATGTAACTGGTCTTTCATGAGGATGATATGATGTAGACCAGTGGTTCTCAAAGTATGGTACGCAGACATCCACTAGTGGTACGCAGACATCCACTAGTGGTACGTAGAGGAATCACTAAATTTCAATCTCACCGGTGTGAGTAGAACGGTGAGTGCATGACTTGACCAACTGATAATTTCAAACTGTGCTTTCGCGCGTTGGCTGGCGCTGAGCCAGAGACATACGCGCTCAGCGGAGTCATATCATTCACAACTATTCAGTGTTTTCATCCACAATGTTTATTTTAGGTTTCAGACATTTAAATTCACATAAGTACTAAAAAAAAACAAGCAATACATTTAGAGTTTGTAAAATACACACTGATGTCTATGGAAGCGGCAATAATATTCCTATCCAGTATAATCAGGTTGCGCCCATCGCGTATAGACCCCAACTAACGTGATAATTATAAAGGTGATGTTTATAATGGCGATGTTAATAAAGGTGATGTTTATAAAGGTAATGCTATAGTATAGCGAACAAATTTGTGAATATTTTGAATAAAAAAAGAAATAAAAGCAGATCATCAGTCGTTCAGCGTCTGTGGTCACGTGACAAGCAATGACACGTCACCATGGAAACAATAAAGTGATGCGTTCTATAACGGTTGCCTTGACAGGGAATTTTGTGAAAGGGTTAAATATAAATGAATGTTAGGTGGATGATAAAATTATGAAAAGTTCAAAACTGCTATCGTGGCTTCAATCTGGCAAGAGAAGTTCGGATCAGGAGGAGAATGTTTCAAGTACAAGAACTGAAGAGGACGAGAGTGAACAGAGCACAGGTGCAAACAGTGGCAACTTTGATAAACGCTTCAAAATAGTGAGAAATTATGACCCAAACTATATCAAATTTGGATTTATTTGGAGCGGGAACTCCTCTAGCCCAGGCCGCAGTGTGTGGTATGTGGCAAAGTTCATGAAACCATCGCATCTCAAACGGCATCTTGTAACACACGGCGCTGAAGGACAAGCCAGTGGATTTTTGCGAAAACGTGATGAACTGAAGCGATACATTTTCATTTAATCTTTAAGTACAGTATTTATTTCACTTTTAGGTGCAATACATTTTAATTTAATCATTTAATTTTTATTTTATTTACCCCGGTGTAAGCAGCACAGTGCAGTGTTGATGTTAAAACAGATATGGCTGACAATAATAAATGTTCTTATTATAAATAAAACTGCCTGGTTTTTGAGCTGTGCATAACTGTAGCTGAATAGTTAGGCCTACTACTACTGTATTTTAATGTTGGTCGTAATGGTGGTACTTGGAGAACCAAATATTTTCTGATGTGGTACTTGGTGTAAAAAGTTTGAGAACCACTGATGTAGACTGTTTTGAATATTCATCTTCACCCTGCTGCTAGGGTTGCAGCGGTACACTGGTTTCACGGTTTCAAACCATGGTTTGAAAATTGACGGTTATCATACCATGTACATTTGCTTATTTACGGTATTGAGGGAAAAAATGCAATCGGACGGAGAATCTCACATACGCGTGCGCATCTCCTTTCCTTGTCTGTCTGTCAGACTCGTCAACTTGCGTCTCTCACACACACAGACACACACACACGCAGCGAAGAAAATGTCAGAGAGAAGCGAGGCGAGGGGGTCTGACACGAGTGTGTGTGAGTTAAAGCAGTGTTTAAGGACAGCAGGGAAAGAGAAATGTCATGGTTCTCCCATTGAAGATATTTCGGCGGCCGCCCAACTGATAGACTATTTAGGACTGTCGAGGCAGATTTAATGATAATCTCGCAAACAGCTAAAGCAGACATGGGCAATTTACAGTCCGCGGGGTGGATCAGGCCCTCCACATGGTTTAATGTGGCCCGCGGCTCATTTATCATAAAAGCGTTTTTATTTTTCATTGGATATTTCAGTTAACTTGCATTGGGACATAACGCGTCTCCACAAGCATTTACCACGCGATTTTGTGCAATCTGGCAACCATGCGTGCGCTATTTCTATCTCGCTTTCCCCTTAGAACAAACTTGGCGATCTGTATTGCAATATTCTGCTCAAGGAAAAGTGTTATACGGCTACTATTCTTGAGGCTGCTTGTGATGTCTGGTGCTACTAATTTTGCAGGTAAACCTTCTCAGTGATTAAATTAAATATAAAAGTAGATCTCGGCATCATTGACGTGAGCAAAAGCAAGCCAGAGAACAAATATGTATATGTATTTATTATTTGTGCAATTTAGAAATGTTGAAGTCCCTTCCCTGAAAGCTGAAAGTTAACCCATCGAGGAGACCTGCATCACGACCCTTTTAGCACGTAAACGGGTAATGTTTTAGAAAAAAATATTTAAACGCGCACACTTTGCGACAAACGTGAAATTTTCTATGAATTTCATTTATATTTTTTTATTATTAAAACAGACCCCTGATGTATTGAGTGTTAAGTTGAATAATAAATTAACTGGGCAGTAGAGATGGGAAAATAAATTTAGAAGCTCAGCCATAATTCGTTTTTTTTTAATGACTGATAGAAAAGTATTTATCTGCCTTTTGTAGAGCAATAAAATAAGCAATTGCAGAATAGTCTCATTAGTCATAGATACACTTCAGAAAATTAAGTACACAACTATTTCTGGGCTTAAAAGATACAAAAACCAAATCAATGCAGAACATTGTATCTCAAAAGTAATACAATGTGCCCCCCCCCCCCCCCCCCCCCCCCCCCCCCCCCCCCATGCACTACTTAAAGCCTAATGTGGCCTCTTTACCAAAATAGTTAAAAATATTAATAATTACACACCATCACATTTACAAATTAGTTTCAGGATTTGACATGAGTAAAAGTAACTGTTATATTTTGACAATGTTATAGTTTCATATGAAATAATTTAAAAGGTAGAATCTATTAGACCTCGTTTTATATCAACAGTGGCAAATTCAAGTTTCAGCTAGTATTTATTTTTCATTAATTTATTATTATTATTACTATTATTTAAGACTAGCACACTGACCTATCCGTGGTAATGAGGAGCCTTTCCTTCTGTGTAATATGTGTAAATATGTAATATTTGTTAACATACGGGATAATAATGGGTTCATATAAGTAAACATGCCCTTCAATATTTAAATGAGGGAGAGACAACTTCCTGTAGATTTTGTTGTTGACATCAACAACAAAAATAATGTCACTTGTACTGGAAAACCATGAAGAAAACTATGCAACATAAAAGGAAATGCAACCCAGGATACATTAAATACAGGTTATGTTTAATCTATGGCAGGTTGACACTTGATGTCCAGTGTAAAATCTGTCCTGAAGCAAAACCATTTGAGAAGCACTGAGTTAAAGATACAGACTGGAGCAGTCTACAGTATATGTTAACTGTTAATAATCATAGAACATTTACATCAAAAGCTCACACAGCTGATGTTATTTTTCATTTAGTAGTTCATTTAACATATAAACTAACATGCTTTAGTTATATAACATGTTATAGTTACATGCTATTTTTTATCATGTTTATAATTCGGTTTATTATTATAATTCTGTTAGCTTTCTTATTCTATTTATTTTCAAAAGGGAGAATTTTTTTACACATACTTCAATAAAATAAATGGTTTCAAGTTTCAATTATAATAAAGTGTTTGCTCAAAAATAAATAAATAAATAAAATAACCCTCCTGTTTTCACTGATAATAGTAATTGTGTAATACCGTGAAACCATGATATTTTCTGAGACTGTTATCATACCGTGAAAATCTCATACCGTTGCAACCCTACCTGCAGCTAAACAGCTCAAATAATAATATCCTAAATAGCCGTAGTGATCTTGATTTTTTTTTTTTTTTTTTTTTTTTTTTTTTTTTTATTAATTTTTTCCCCCATATCAAACACCATTATCATGTCGAATTAATGATTACATTTTGAAACTAACCTAATTAAATGTATACTTAAATTTTGGATACTGAGCAGCTTGTGATTTCCAGGCACATGTATAACTGGGGTTTAACAAAGTTTATTTTGTTTCATTCAGCACTTCATCTCTAAAGGCGAATTAATGAGAGAGAATTCTCTTTTTTTCTATAGTGGGAATAAAACTAGTGCCCTGCCCCTTTAAGAGAGCACAGGCATGTTAAACAGTCTACGCTGCACGGAGAGAGATGATGATGAGACATTATGCATGGAGAGACATGGATTTTCAGTCCTATAGAATGAAACTGTTGATTTTTGTGTACCAATGTGTGGATTACTGCTTTTCACCAACATGTAAAAACTAAAAATATGGGGATTTTGCACACTGAACAATGAATGTGCGGGGATACTTAAAATGTTGCGCAAGATGTTCAATCCCTCTACGAAATTCATTAAGTGGGTTTTTTTCCTTTTATTTTCTACACATTGGTAGTAGCTGCTGCTAAGACACTTGGAAAAGAGTGAGGACGGTGCTAGGAGAGTGCAATCGGTTTCTGCACAATCTTGTGCATGCACGTGACTGTGCCTTAGCGCGTCCAGTATATTACTGGTATGTGCTCATGCATCTTTGTGAGCTATATAGAATTGTGCTCACTCCTCGGTTAGAATACTTAATTCGCTCAGTGTTATTGTTGTGCGCTCTCACTTGTTGTATTCTCGCACTAATGTTATAAATGCAGCACTGGCCCGATCGGGCAAGTGACAGTTCAAGCAACTGGCCCGAAGCGCTCTCACACAGTCCCGGGTCATCGGGGAGTCCTTATTGTAGAGCTCTGCTCTTGTAGGCATACATGGACTGTTTGAGTTTAGAGGGATGGAAACCAGTTTGCACGGTCATGTGCCGGGTTAATGCGCACATTTTTCTTTTTTCTGTTTTTAGTTCTGTGGGAATTTCGGGGGTTGTTTGTTGCACTAATGGGGATTGTGGTATTTATGATTGTATTTTTGACAATCTATTTTTTTCGAATATCAAATGTTAATATGAGTGGATTGTCTCTCTCCATGTGGAATTTGAATGGGTTGGGGCATCCCATAAAAAGAAAAGTTATTTCTTAAACGTAAGAAATATGATAGTGTTTCTTCAAGAAACGCATCTTTCCCCACAGGAAGCTGAAAAATTTGGGAAGATATGGGGTGGACATGTTTTCTTTAGTGCTGGTTCAAGTAAGAGCAGGGGAGTCATTACATTGATAAACATCTACAATTCAAATGTCTCAAACAGATTAAAGATAAAAAAGGTCATTATTGAAGAGTCATTATTGTTTTAGCAGAAATTCAGGGGCAAAGGTTGATTTTTGTTCTTAATATTTACGCACCTAACACTGGTGAGTTTAGAGGTGCTGCCACATACAGAGAAAAAGAAATCATATAGTTATTGCTTTAATGTATCCCTTTTGCAAAATCCTGATTTCCAACAAATGTTAAAGGCTGAAATAATTGTTTATATGGAGAAATACATTAACAGTAAGACAAAGCCTCAGATTAAAGTCAACCACAATACATTTCTACACACTGCTCTTGTATTGATAAAGCAAGAAGAGTTTTATACTAATCATAATATGAAACTGTAATTAGTAAATGTGATAGAACTCATAAAGCCATAAATTTAGGCTTCTTTGTAAAATACAGGAAGTTAAAAAGATTAGGCGAAAAGATGTAGCCTGCAATATTTGTTTCTTAATATAGTTGGTCTAGCTCGCCATCACACATGAAATCGGCGATGCCTCCACTGCAAATCTTTTGCATTTTCCACACTTCTGTTTTGAGTAAAGGACTTAATCTTGACATGTAGAAGGTTTATAATGTTACGCATAACTTCACTTTAGTTTTATTGGATTTGCATACTGGCTTCTGACTGTTGTATTTTGGCAAAAAGCCTAAATGAACTCATGCTTTAGATTTTCCATGTTTTAGAGTCTCATCCATTTTTTTTTTTATGTGGTGGTGTTCTACTGCTCAAGTGATTTAAACAGCCAATTGAGTCACGCGATAGACATGGCTTCCCTCAAACTTTCAAAGTGCTACCTAATCGACACAGAAGCAGCAGCTTCAATACACACATCGGCAAGGAGATTTTGATAATGTACCATTGTATCAATATTTTTAACACAGCCCAACTCCCCAACCCTCTACCCTTTCTGTTTTCCACAGTCAAATCTTGAGTCGTCTTCAAATATGAGGCGTTGAACTAGTGGAGCTGAAATAGGGGGGTGTTATGACCCTTTGCAATGTGTGATCTCAAATGGAAGTCAGGTGTCAGTAAAAATGGATCATTTGATTGTGATGTTCACTGTTTTCAGGGCGTATCAAGGCCATTCAGCTGGAGTATTCAGAAGCGAGAAGGACTCTGACAAACGCCCTGCGCAAAGCCCCTCAGCACACCGCCGTGGGCTTCAAACAGACGGTAAATTTAATCTTTTCAACTCCAGCATCAGGATACACTGGAATCTTGTTTGTTTGCGTATGTTGTGAGTATTTGTGTGTCCGTCAGGTGCATAAGCTGTTGATCGTAGTGGAGTTGTTGTTGGGTGAGATTCCAGACCGTCTGCAGTTCCGTCAGCCATCTCTCAAGAGGTCGCTCATGCCATACTTCCTGCTCACACAGGGTAATTGAACACTTCTGATGAGCTATCCTCCTGTCCATATGTACATCCCATAATCGCACTATCATCATTTTATTATATAACCTGTTCAATCTCATACAGTGGCCACAAATGTTCTTTCATCCTGTATTGTTGCAAATGCTTCTGCACTTTTCACTTTCATTAAAAATTGCACTGTGTAATTTTATACTTATTATGCAGATTTGAACAAAAATTCACACAAAACAAAAAACTCTGTATTGGATGTAAATTTTTCATCCCAAGATATTTCTTTGTGGTATTTTTGCATTCTGAGCTGATGGTTTTTTGTCTAGCGGTGAGAACTGGAAATCTTTCCAAGTTTAACCAGGCGTTGGATCAGTTTGGAGAGAAGTTCCAGGCCGACGGCACCTACACACTGATCATCCGTCTGAGACACAATGTTATCAAAACTGGTCAGTTCTGGAAGCTCATAGTGCAAGTTATCTGTCGTCTTCTTAATTTTTTTACCAAAACTTACATAGAATCTTTGCAAATGTTGAGTAACATTTAACTTTGCTGGGTAGTATTGTTTTATTGTGCTGAATTAGAATAACTGGTTTAAATATTTTCATTTCAGTGTTTTTAGCTTGAATACTAGCTAGCAGTTCAGTGGTTCGTGAAACAAATTTAATATTTAATCTTATTAGTTTTACATCAGTATGAGTTCTGTTGGCACCAGATATTAAAATGTGTTTCGGGTGGTCTGATCACAAGTGTTCAGTGAAAACACAGGTGTAAATGAGGTGCAAAGCGTATTGTGATAGGATCACTGAAACCACATATTGAGGTGGTCAAAAACCATGTTTTCTTTTTTTTTTTCGTGGTTTGTCATCATACCGTCACACACTTATGTAGAAAGTCATGAAATTCAGAGACCCTCCCCTTGAAATTTGAACACAATTGGTCACTGAGATGCATCTTAATACCAGGTGTAAACGGGGCCCATGTCCTAAGATTGTATAGTTATTTTGTTGGTGTTGATGTCACAGTAAAGAGAACACTTGTAAAGCTGATGTTTGTAATGTGTTTGTATAGGTGTGAGAATGATCAGTTTGTCGTACTCGCGGATCTCTCTTGCTGATATTGCTCAAAAACTGCAGCTGGACAGTCCTGAAGACGCAGAGTTCATCGTTGCCAAGGTCATTATCACACCTACCGGTTTGGATCTGTTGCACAAAGATGCAGTGATAAAACGTGGATAATCGCACTATTTTCCTTCTGTTTTGATTTTGAATTTGATGTATTTATGGAATGATTTTCAACTAGGGGAGTAATAAAATTGTACCGTACGATACAACGCTCACGATTAAATACCATGTGTATTGTACGATACGTAAACACATTATAGTGTAATTTAAAACCAAGCAGTGCAACATTGAGAACCGCGGAACAGTCTCCTTCATGGAGAGGCAGCGTTGATCGCTCACAGGACAACCGAGCAGCACACCTACATACAGTACATAGTACTTACACAAACGGCAAGTATTCCATTTCATTGTCGATTTTCCAAACAATGGTGTCAGGTCCCAATGCTACAGTACATGAAACATGTCATTTTATTTACACCAACATCACCATGCAAATAGGTGGATTTGTGAGGCAGAAACAGCAGCATCAAGTTTAACAGCCGCCTCTCCCAGCCGACACTTGAGTGTGATCTATGCACAGCAAGAAGCTCATACAAAAAAAAAATGGCCTATTTTTTTTTTTTTCCTCCCCAATTTGGAATGCTCAATTCCCAATGTGCTCAAGTCCTCTTGGTGGCATATTGACTCGCCTCAATCTGGGAGGCAGAGGACGAATCTCAGTTGCCTCCATGTCTGAGACCATCAATCCACACGTCTTATCACAACTTATTGAGAGCGTGTGAAGGCTTCACGCTATTCTCCACGGCATCTATGCACAACTCACCACGTGCCCCACCGAGAGCGAACCACATTATTACGACCACGAGGAGGTTACCCCATGTGACTGTACCCTCCCCAGCCAATTTGGTTGCTTAGGAGACCTGGCTGGAAAGAAAACGACAATAAAAGAAACCTGTGATTACATGAGGCTTATAATTCTCTGCTTCTGACATTGAAATGTAAACTGCTTTGATATCAACACTTGCATGCAATGGATAAGCTGAAAATAACAGCAGTACAATTTATATTCAAAGTGAAACCGGGGGAAGAGTGCAAAATAAAATTACATGTGCTGAACATTTTTTTTCTGTGTGTGTAGTGTGTATATACAACAGAGAATGGAGATGCGGGTCCCTTCCCACCACTAAATAACATTTTAAAAAAGTATTTTCCTTCCTACAGTTACTTCAGCTTGCTCTCTGAGGGCTTGCAGACAACAAGGCATTATGTTCTACGAAGCTGCTTTGAAACTGTGTATTGTGAAAAGTGCTATTTTCTCTAGAAAAACATTAACGCTTCTCATAACAATCAAACTAAATAAATTAAGTGCTGCCGTTTGTTACTTTATTGTAGAGCTCAAATTTGTGTTGCCAATGTCAGACACTGTTGTGCCATTTATGATTTAAAAGACTTTTATGTTGAATCCTTGAATACGTTTGAGTAAAACATTTGTGGGTGCTCGTATCATGAGGCTGTATAATTTTCATCCATTTCCCAGGCGATCCGTGATGGTGTCATCGAGGCGAGCATAAACCATGAGAAGGGTTACGTTCAGTCTAAAGAGACCATGGATATCTACAGCACTCGAGAGCCACAGCTTGCTTTCCACCAGCGTATTTCATTCTGTCTGGACATACACAACATGTCTGTCAAGGTACAAAGAATGTCTTAGCTGGAATGAGTGTTAACTCAACCACAGGTCCCCAACTCTTAACTTTTATTTATTTTATCGGTAAAAGAAATGCATAAATGATGATGAAAGCCAAAATTTAAATGTCACTAATCAATATTTTGTTTGACGTGCAAACTAGCTTCATACACATTTTCTTTTCTACCATTGGATGTGTACAATTTAACAATTTACACTTGAAACAACAATGAGAGACCCATATCTCAGAGTTATAGGCATATAGGGCCTCAAATAGAAGATACCAAAGGGAAAGTTTGTTTTGAACCACAATCAAAAACGATGTAAAGATAAGTTTTTTTTTTAAGTTTTTTTTATATATATATATATATATATATATATAATTTTTTTTTTTTTTTTTTTTTTTTAAAGCAAACTACAAAAAAAATTGTTTACTCCGTTAACATTGATGCATTGCATTTTATATTTTGACTTTCATCATCACTTGTTTCTTTCATCAGATGAAATTAGGGTTATTCCACATCAAATTGTTCATTGACTGCTAAAGGTGGCAGACTTTATACCGTTGTCTTCATAAACCATGTCTCTGTGCAGGCTATGCGGTTTCCACCAAAGGCATACAACAAGGATCTTGAGTCAGCAGAGGTAAGAGATGTCTCTTCCCCACCTGTTCACTTTGGATAAAGCCAAGACATTCATGTGTTATCTGTATGTGTCCACAGGAGAGAAGAGAGAGAGAGCAGCAGGATCTGGAATTTGCTAAAGAGATGGCAGAGGATGATGACGACAGTTTCCCATGAGTCTGAAGAAATTGCTCCCCACATCTGTAGAAATTACCCGTCTGCTCTTCACATGAACTTCTGTTCAACTGCGTTCTCATGACCATGAACAAGCTGTGTGATGTGACCATGAATGCATCATCGGTTTTAAGTTCTCCACTTGTATACTGTCTTTCATGGTTTTTTCCACTCCCAACTCAACAAATATAATATCTTTACATACATCCCTGTTTTATAAAGGTGCATTCATAAAAATAATGAATGTTCTTTAACATTTGGTTTGCAACAATAAATAATCACAAAATGTAAACCTTTGCCTGGCTTTCCCAAATTAACCACAATTCCAAATTGTAAGAGATAAATGGAATTGGTGATGAGTAGTGCTTTCCTGACTGGGAAAATTTGTCTCATGGCTCTGCAATGTAGGATTTTCTGGAGTGAACTGATTGTTGGTGTTACTCTTTATGTTTGATAGTTTGTTTTTCTTCAATTAAAATTAAGCACAGCTTCAGATACATGTGTATTTGGTTTGAGTATTGAATGTGAGATTGGATTATTGAATTATTTGATACATTTAGACAGATTAAACCACACTTTAGAACAGCTTCTGTTCTTTGATGGAATGCTTCCATACTGAGAACTGATTTTTCTCTCAGTTTGAAGAATTCTAATGTTCTCTACTGTTTCAAAATTAGAATGTCACACAGGACTAATGAATTTGTAGAGATCCCAGCAGTGCAACAAATTCAGCAGACCTCAGTTTTAAGAACTGATCCAAAAGAGCATCACATCCATGAATTTTTAAAGGAATTTTATGATTCTTATTAACAATTCTTAATCCTTAACGTTTCCAGTAATTCTAGTACTTCTTTTAAAAGAATTATTTGGAAATGACAAGTGCAATTGTTATTGTATTTACATGTTTACCCAAAACTGAGAAGATTTCAGATTTATACAAAGCAGATATCAACAATCTAGAAATTTAAAAGGTGTTTTTGCAGACTTTTTAGAGACATAAATACGATCCAATAATCGAGCCTAACTAGATTTTAAATAAATCTAAAAGAAATGTAATGGCATATTTAATTATTTTATAAAATGTCACTTATTACAACAAAACCCGTGTATCATTAAACACTGTCGTATGAACAATCAGTCAGTAACACTGCTTGATTGAATAGAGAGACAGCAGGTCATCATTAAATAAACACTATGTAGCCTAATGTTGTTATACACGCTTGTGAGACTTAAACGGTTCTTATTGCATTTCGAGTTGGACATTCATAACTGTAAACGGAAGCGCTGTATATTTAAAAAGTACCGACGCATTGGAATGGTGCTTTCGGGATCGAACTATACCGGAATCACCGTATGTTTTGCGCTGTAGATTCAAAAGAACCGGCTCGTTTGAGATACATGAACATGTCCAACTTGCTGCGATATCATGAGACATGTATTGTTGTGTCCTGTGTTAAACTGTAGAGGGCGCTCCTGGGGAGAAAAGAGGAGAAGCAGAGAACAGAGTAGGGTTAGTGAGAGTGTGTTATTAATTCGTGTTGTTACAGAAAATAAAGAAGAAATAAAAGGTCCTGCCTTGTCCTGCTTATTTAAGAATATAGTTTCTCCACCCAACCCCTGGCAAATTTCTATACAACAACTGGCAACGATGGCGAGTCTTCCCACACCGGCTCCATTTCTACCATGAGGCGATGCTCCGGAGATTCCATTCTGCACGTGGATAATTGTACATGCTGGCTATTAACGCATCATGGGGGCCCCTGGACGGATGCGCGCAGACGGGCAGTCCCTCACTGCTTGGGGTAAGAAGGACAACGTATTTTCTACACACTGCGCGATGCAGGTACGACATGCGACGATGCTATGGCTGCTCTGGAACGTCGTTGCCCTTCACCAGTTCAGACAGAGAGCACAAAACGAAACTGTGACACAATATATACTGTATTGCGGGAATTAGCAGCTAATTGTGCTTTTGGGACTGTTGAGGATGAAATGATCAGGGATCAGCTTGTTGGAAAGGCTTATGCTACAGCAGTACGAGAAAAACTGCTTCTGGAACAGCCTGCCTCTGGATGCAGCTGTGACTATTGCTTGCCAGATTGAACAGCCTTTACACAACAATACCACTGTACTTTGTGATTCAAGCGGTGAGTTCAAAGACACATCATCATAAGCAGGGTAAACCTCAAAACATGGGAGATAAGCGCAAACCGAGCGCATCTACAAAATTGCAACGTACTTGCTTCAGATGCGGTTCCACTCAGCATTTAGCGAATGCTTCAGACTGCCCAGCAGCTAAGGCGAAATGTAATACGTGTGGCAAAACAGGTCACTTCGCGAAAGTTTGCCGTTTATCTTCGCTAGTTAGTGAAGTTCTTCCTGAAGTACAAATATGCCATATGAACTCTGACCGTGCTGTTGACAGAATTACTTGCCCAGTGCACATCGCTACGGATACAGGCGCTGCGGTTTCTAATTTGCCAGAGACATTTTACAGGCATCATTTCGCTGCTTCCCCACTGAGTGTGCCTCGCATTCAATTGGTTACATATATGAAAGGACACATCCGAGTACTTGGATGCTTAACAGCTAATGTTTCACTCAAGGGAGCTACTGCTACAGTTCTATTCTATATTGTCAAACACAGTTCTGGTGTACTAGGTATGGGTGTACTATAGGATCTTTATTTCACGACATCCTTTCTCTTAAGAAGCTTGTGTTTTTTTAAAGTAATTATTTGACCAGAATGATGTTACCTGTTTGCAGTTAGATGCTGGAAAAGGACGTTTTTTTTTTTTTATTCCCAACTTTAATAAAAGTGTCATCTCTCTTAAGAAATGTTTTTTAAACTGTTAAGGCATTTGGTGCAGGTCTGGATAAAGGGGGAGTTTGTGTCTGTATTCCCATGGGATTCCCAATGTTTCAGACAAATGTCTCGCAGGGTTTGTTAACAAGATTTCGAAGTGTCATTTTAAATCTTTGAATATTTCACAACAAAAACAGGGGTGGTATATTGACAGTCCTTTTACATTTTTCAAGCATAGATTAAACTATCAAATTTACCAATATCGTTTTATTCATTTTCTAAAATTGTTTTTAACTAAACATACATCCAAGAATTTGTTTACTCAATGAATGTTTTGTACTGATAATATTGTAAATATCCATGTGTGTTTCTTCACATGCAATCATCTACTAAAAATAAACAAAAACAATCAATAATAGTGTAGGGTATTACATATATGATGTAGAGATGTGGACGGGATCAGCTATGTAGGGTATTTTGCATGCATTCTACCACCATTATATATAAGGATATTTGGTATGCTAAATTTAGAAGGGAATTTAGAGGCTCGAAATATGTGAGCTATGAACTAAACTAAACTGTCTTTATTTTAGCTTATTAGGTAATGAAATGTATAACAGAATTAGTCGCATTCGACAACCATTTATAAATGAGATAAATGACAAATAACTAGATTATAGTCTCAATAGATTCTACACCATTGAAAATTGTAATACAACGTTTCGTTGTATCCGCTCACAATTTCTACTGTAAGGAATTAGCTTTAATAAGTGAATTATGATTAATTCACTTATTGCAGTGATATTATTCTCATGGCTTATTGAAAATAATATCACATGTATTTAGGTACAGCTTTGAAGCGAAATCTTTCAGAAACAGGGATGAGATTATTTATCAAAATATACAACAGTCACGTCGTCTTTAAACACAGACAAACTTTATTACTATTCTAACATAAATCTAGTCTAACACATACATACATAAGACAGGTTGGTGAAAGTAAGAACTTACATGAAAATGAACTTTATGGAGTCTGTTGACCTTAAGAACCATTTATCCTTCTTTGAGTCTACATTGATTTGCTATCGGATTACCCAAATTATTGAATTAATACACCAGCACTTTGAGCACAATATTAGAGATGTACTTGCTTGTCTTTGTGGTGTTTCCTTGCGTTCTTTGTGTTGCTTGGTTCTTGGCCGAAAGTTCATTCCATCAATGTTTTGGATCTCTGTATGAATGATGACTTATTGTCTGTATGAATTATGGAGGTTAGCTGTGAAGCGAGGCCTTCTCACTCATCTGAGCAGTCAGTGGAGAAGAAGATGAAGCATGTGAAGGCAGAAGAGGAGACAGGAGAAGAGCAAGAGAGCGTGTTCTTCTTGTTTGGAAATATTTGGACTGAAATTTACAAGCTCAGTTTCAGAATAACAAGCGTAGGCTACATCTCAGCTTCCGTTGTTACTTCATCAAAATTAGTTTACTTAATGTTTTTTAATTCACATTTTCATGCATTTAAATAATAAATTACTACGTTGCCTTTGGGTTAATTGTGTGAAAACGATTGATTATAAACGCTTTGTAGACGGAAGAGTTTTAAACTCGCTGCACCACTGTCTTGTCAACAGACGTCATGCACGTGCACGCGAGAGGCACTCAGATTCTGGCAGGGATTCCAATTTCGGCACCACCGGCAGTGCGACAGTTTTCAAATGGACGAAGAGCCGAGGACGAGATAATTTTGTACAAAATACAGACGAATAAGAAAACGTCATATTTGAAGTAAGGTTTAATAAGGCTCCAATAGGCTACCAGTTAATCAGATTAGAGAGATAGTTTTGCAATTTAGCACGACAATCCTTACGATTATATCTCCGCTAGTAATACACGCATATATCGTGCAGTATGTAAGTTACAGTATACAAATGTTTAGCTAATGTGGGAAAGTAGAATACAGCTTCAGCAAGTTAACATTTAACAGTTTAAAATTGATTAGCTAGTTCAGTTACTACAGTTCAGAGTAGGGCTAGCAATGATCAAACTGGTAACATAGACTGGTAGTTGTTTATAATGTACACTTAAGAAAATGAGGATTTGTAATTAAGATAAAAATGTTGATAATTGGATGATTAGATGTAACCATAGGCTGCCATATTTTTGCACAGGATCAATTAAACATGAAAAGAACAGGCAGATCAGGTACATACAGTCCCCTTGCTTCACCAATGGACCCCAGAGCAGCTCCCTAGCTGAGGCTAGTCAGAGTCAGTGTGGTCAGATTTCAGGACCACCAGCAGATCAGAGCATCTACCAGACACAGGCAGTCAATCACATGCCAAGTTCAGGAATTTAAGTTGAGCTGATTTTGTATTAAAATGATAGTTCACCCAAAATGAAAATTCAGTCATTTACTCACCCTCATGTCATTCCAAACCTGTATGACCTTCTTCTGCAGAACAAAATAATATATTTGTAAGCGTGTTGGTAACCAAATGGTTTTGGGTTCCCGTCGACTTCCATTTAAAAAATGTTCTCTCTATATTATGGAAGTTTATGGGGACCAAAACTGTTTGGTTACCAACATGCTTAAAAATATTTTCTTTTGTGTTCTGCAGAAGAAAGTCAGTCATACAGGTTTGGATGTTTAAAATGTTGGTTCATGTGTGTTCTTGTTGATGGCTGTGGCATTTATATTGTGATTATACACTAATGATTCTTGTGTTATAAATAGATGTATCAAGGGATGACACAGAGACCTGTTGTTCTGAGCATGACAGTGAGCCTGAGCAGCTAGGAGATGTCATTGAGCCCCTCCCAACTGCATCTAGCACCAGATTTGCTGATCCAAAAGGACCCAGTGCTAGGCCAGACCTAAACTACACAGTTTAGTTAGCAGCTGTTTGTATCTAATCTTGTGGATCCATTAATTATACATTTCCCAGTACACCTGAATCTGCCTTCACATCCCAGTCAGGATTTTGTAACTGGAAAAAGCGCTGTTCAAAGATTCTGGGTTTAAGCTCCATTCAAAGGCAGAGCATCATATCAACGCTATGTATGTCTGGAATCAGCATAAAAGAGCGATTGACAAACTCATCAATGTTAGATCTCATAAATGAGGACCGGAAAAGAAAGTGGAGGAAAACCGTTTTTACATTAAAACAATTGCTGATGTGCTACTATTAACTGCCACTCAAAATATAGCACAGAGAGGTCATCGAGAGTCTTATGACTCTGACAACAAGGGCAATTTTTTGACAATCTTAGAAGAAATAGCAAAGCATGACCCTCTCATTAAGAAAAGGTTGAATGCATGTGGCAATGCTAAGTACACAAGCCATCAAATCCAGAACGAAGTTCTTGAGGACTTAGCTGAGATGGTGCAAAGTGAAATAATCAGAGAAGTAAAAGAAAGAAAGTTTTTAGTGTAATTGTAGATGAAACCAACGATTTAAAGAAAAAAATCTCAAGTGGCTTACCGTTCAGAAGGATCTGTATCCACAGCAGTAGCCCCAGGAAATTACAGACACTTACGGATGTAAGGTGGCCATGCAGATACATGGGGCATACTTTCTCAGATAGATGCACATTTCATTGGGCTTTTGGTTACCTTCTCTAAAGTTCTTGGTGATGCCAAATGTCTTTTTGATATGCTCCAGTCAAGCTCTCTTGACCTAGCAAGGGCTGTGGATCTAGTAGGTGCCCTTACAGACACATTACAGAATTACAGAAATTATTATTTATTTTTTTTTGGAGAACTATGGAAAGAGGTTGAAGAAATTGAAGAGAAGTGCAAAATAAGTGTACAAACAGTGTGTAAAAGACAACCTAAAACAAGCATAAGATTTTGTGACTCATTGATGATGAGCACTGCAGGACAGAAAAATAGTGACCAAAGTGATGGTGAGAGCTTTCAAAGAGCTATATTTTATACTTGACAGTCTCACAGCTGAACTGCAGAGGTGTTTTTCAAAGAAGAATTGTGAGATAATGCAAGGGGTCCAGTCTCTCAACCCAAAGAGTACAACATTCTTGAATGAGGAGCCTCTGTTTGGCTTTGCTCAGATATCAGATACCCCTTTTCCACCAACAAGAACCAGGTGCTGGTTCAGAGCTAGAGCTAGTGTCAGTTCGGAGTTGGTTCGACTGATGAGCCTCCAAAGAACCGGTTTGCTTTTCCACAGGCTAAAGAGCCAGGTCTTACTACGTCTCATCTTTCCCAGCAACGTTAGCGCGGTGCTGCCAAACACAAACACACCATCAACAATGGCGGACGTTGCTTTGCTATTGATGTTCATGGCTTTGCGGACCTACATCGGCATCCAAACACCGCGGATCCAACGTGTTCGCGCGGCTCGCCATTTGTACAGACGGAGATTACAAGCGAGAGTAACGGTCCGCGAAGCCCCGTCTAACTTACTCTGGACTTCTGCAGAGGACCAGAGTGCAATAAAGCAGCTTGTTTCCTCCTCTGACCACAACTGTTTTTGTTTAATAGCATCCATCGTGTTTATCTGCTAATTCAAAAATGGCGCTCGCAAGTTTCTGTTCGTCTTGTTGGTCACGGTAACCCCGCCCTCAGCCGCTGACGTAAGCGGTTCTTACTTCTAGACCAGCAATGATTTGGTGCTACTTAAGAACCACTTTTACTGGTTCGGAGCTGGTGCTTTGGTGGTCGAAAAACAAAGAACCGATTTGAAACTAGGCTCTGGCTCTGAACCAGCACCAGCTCTGCCTTGGTGGAAAAGGGGTAAGAGTCAGATTTAGAAGACCTCAAACATGAGGTTCATCAAACCAAGCGGCTTCTTGATAGGAGAGAGAAAAGTGGAAATGACAGACCATCTACTCTCCTTGACTTTTTGTGTTTCTAGAACCATATAAAGAGGTCTTCCATGAGCTATTTCGACTTTGTAAGTTTTCTCTTGTTATACCAGTCAGCACTCCTTCTTGTGAGAGAAGCTTCTCAGCTTTAAAACTGATTAAATCCCACCATAGGACAACAATGGCTGTTGACAGGTTAAGTCACATCGGAATTCTCAGTGTTGAGTCAAGGAGGGCACGCTCCTTCAACATGGATGAGTTTGTGAAACATTTTGCCAGTACTCACCAGAACCGTAGAATTATGTTGTATTAAATCTACCTAGGATAAGTTTGTAAAATTGATGGGCACTAAAATTGTTTTTATTTTTCAAATCCATGTCTGCTTGATGCCTGCTACATCTAATTGCAGTGTTGTTGTTTTTTGTAAATAAACTCAGCAGTTCATCTAACAAACACATTAGATGTATCTACTACAGCTACTGTATCTTGTCTCCTTGGTGCTTAAGCTTTGTTTTCTGAAAATATTTTGGATGATCAATACTTGAACATGCTCACGACACAGAGTGACCCAATTCTTCCCTGTGTGTGTTATAATAAATACCAGAAAAACAGCTTATAAATCATACATACAAAAAAAAAAATGTACATTTAAAAATGCATTTTTGTGATGTTTAGGGGATAGAAAATACAGTTTGTACCATATAAAAATAATTATGGAAATTCCCCATAAAACATGGAAACCCAACTTTGTGTGTGTGTGTGTGTGTGTGTGTGTATGTGTGTGTGTGTGTGTGTGTGTGTGTGTGTGTGTGTGTGTGTGTGTGTGTGTGTGTGTGTGTGACCCCGAAAGTAGCAGTGGCCACCCGAAGTATAAAACTCTAGTTCCGCCACTGCTGTTTTTTTAGATTGTTTGCTCATCTGGTCTACAAGACATCCTACAATAAGACATTTAGCATATGTTTTTGAGACCTTTATGATTTAGAGTAGGGGTCTTTGACCATTTGTGGGCTAAGAACCACTTGATGGAGCCGGGACAACTTTACATATTGTATAGCATTGAGTGTTCCATTTTATGCCTATAAAAACGTATATGATATGATCATATTATTGTATGTACATAATTTATGATATTTATATTGCAAAGCCTTTGAAATTATCATTAAATAATGTACAGCAGGGGTCTGCAACTTTTCTGACATGAAGTGACATTTTTCTTGTTAATCACTGTTCCATACCCCCTCCTTAATAAAAAGAAAACGATAGACTGACAGACCCTGTCCATGCAGAATAAACCATTTTTATAAGGTTACTAATATAGAGTCTTCATCTCATGTGAGTGATTCATGTTATGCGTATATTTTATTAATCACAATTAAAATTTGTTAGGAGTAAAATATTGCAATGAGTAAAGCAATGACTGAGTGTACCTTTAATACATTTTTATGTTCCCTCATATTTATAGTTAAATTATCTATCTACATTTGTTTGACAGCAATGATCTAAAAAGAGTCATCTCTGAAAAGTATCATGTGAAGAAGTCTAATATGCCCTGGTGCAGTAAACTACAGCTATTAATTACAATTTAGGCCTAAAAGCATAGCTGTGAACGACGTGTAGAACCCTTGTACAATGGATAGAGAGCGTAATAAAACACAATCAACCACTCATATTGACAAGACAGCACTATCTCAGCACTATCTAAATGTTTATATTACATGCTTATTTATATGTACAATAATTATCTTTTTTATCTAAAGTTACATACATTATGCACTCTAAAGATAGTCACCTTATAACAACTTTGCAATCAGTGGTTTAAGTCACCAATGTAGATGCAGACACATTGCAAACTCCTGTTACTAAGGCTATGATTTATTTTCCTGGGCTCACAACCTTTCAATTAATTATAAAGTGTCTTACAACAGCAGTGACAAAAGTCAGATTGTATATTATATAATATTATATATAAATAAATAGCCGTTCTTAAAGTTCTGTAGTAACATCACAGTAATGCAACAATTAGCTAGTGAACTTCCTGTTTTTAAAGAGTTTGGCAAAGATACAGAGCACTTACATACATTAAATACCATTAAATCAATCCTGTTATTATATGAAGAGTTAGTAAAACATGTAAAGTGTCCCTTGATGAAGCAAACGTGTATAGGTGCATACCGCCACCTAATGTACCGAAGTGTGTAACATCAGGATTTTACATCAGATTACATAAAAGTAAAAAACAAACAAACAAAAATATATTTTACAATCTAATCCTACATTTTTAAGAAAACAAAAGTGAGCCTTGCATCATTCCCTCTTTTTCTCACTCGTCCCTAAAATCCCTTCCAAATTCCAACCACATTCTAGTTCATATATCTTATCATGTAAAATGTTCCACTTTGAATTACATTTACTACACCACATAATGACATGCTCAGCATTTTCAGGAACATTACAAACATCACATTTATCTGATACACACTTTGCCATTAAATAAAGTGTTGATTTTAATCCAGTATGTCCAAATCTTAATCTTGAAAAAAAACACTTCCTCTTTTCTACACTTCCCATTGTATGCCTTCACCTTAATTGATTTTTGTATGCTAGTCTCTCCCTTTGGTGTCTGTGTCCAACTTCTTCTGCCACGAGTCCCTTACAGCCTTTTTAATTAATGATTTGGCTTCACATTTTCCAAAGGGAACTTTCGTTATTTCATCCGCATTTAATTTCAACCCTGTCTTTGCTATCTCGTCTGCTTTCTCATTACCCTCTACACCAGAGGTTAGGAACCTATGGGTCGCGAGCCACAAGTTTTTTTTTTTAAATCAAGTGGCTCGCAGGGTCTCTCACCATTTACCAACACATGATCGTTAAAACTATCTAGAGATAATTTTCCAACAGAAAGTGTGTGCGCGATTGCAAAACTTGTTTTGATTTCCTTTCTCCTGAATTTTACAGCCTAATTCTGGTGAACAAGGTTTGAAATGAACAAACGCCAAATGCAGATTTTTCATGCCAAATATTTTGCTGATGTATCAGCCATTGTGGAAGGTCGACCTGAAAGACTTGTCGGAGAGATGTCAATGACAAATAAGATTTTCAAGATGAAAAAAAAAATATTTTAAGCAAAACAGTTTTAAAATGCATTTTTATGTCCAAAAAAAAATGTATGGTGTTGATTCATATTGGTTTTACAGCATTTTAGGCAGCATTAATTCATTATTAAACAAGATTTCTGATTTTACCACCCAGAAAATGTCAGGTGGTGCGACCATATATTAATTTAAAATAATATACATTTAATATACTTAGCACTACTGAGACTTGTAAATATGAATCATTGTAGTGTCTAAAATGCATATCACATTGTAAATTCCCTTTCTATTTCTTTATTTATTGCCCTTTTATTCCAAATCATATAAACGGCTGCTTTTCTGTGTGTTCAAACAACCATTTTTCCATAAGGACTTTTTATGTTTTGTTTTTAACTGTAAAAATGATTTGTATACGTTATATAAAGGTTTACAGTTATATTTCTTACTTCATTTTGCAATTGCAGTGGGAATTGATACATTTAAATGTAAATTTGCTGGTTGCACCACCTGACCATGCCGGTCGCACCACCTGACGTTTTGATCAATAATGATTGATATACACAAAATAAAAAGAAAGATATGTCAATAAATTTTATTCAGGTTTCAGTTGGCTAATTTATACTGTATCTCAATCATATAATTAAATTTCATTAACAAGAAAGTTCAAAACAATACTGCATGTTATGATAACATTTGATCATCGCTTCTTTAAAAATATAACTTTGAAACCTGAAGGAACACGTTTAATAAATGAGAACATCTTTTATATGGAACAGTGAATTAGTGCAAATATTGAGCCCAGAAACATGCAGAATTCAATCTACTGCTCATGCAATTAGATTCAGTAGTAACAGTAAGTCAAGATAAAAAAACATTTGATCATCGCTTCCATAAATTTAAAACATCTCCGGGAACACATTTAAAAAACGAGAACATATTTTATAAAATGTCATATCATGAATCAGTAAATCAGTGCAAATATTGGGCCCAGAAACATTAAGGGCAGAATTCAATCTACTGTTCAATAGATTCAGTAGTAACAGTAAGTCAAGAAAAAAAAAACATTTGAAAATTAGATTATCATGCAAAAGTTCATTTATTTCAGTAATTCAAATTAAAAGGTGAAACTAATATATTATATAGACTCATTACATGCAAAGTTAGATATTTCAAGCCATGAAAACCTTTTCACAATATTCTAATTTTGAATTTGAGGTATTCTTAAGATGTAATCCATAATTATCAAAATTATAACAAATAAAGGCTTGAAATATCTAACTTTGCATGTAATGAGTCTATATAATATATTAGTTTCACCTTTTAACTTGAATTACTGAAATAAATTAACTTTTGCACGATATTCAAATTTTTTGAGTTTCACCTGTACTATATCATTTGTAAAATAAATTATTTTAGTTTAAATATTTAATAGAATGGGTAATGGTTTGTTAATCATTCGAATTCATGACTAATAACTATGCTTTTCTGTAATGCTGTATGACACTGCTATCAAGTATGTATTATTAACATGTAATAACTGCAATTACCACAAAAAAAATACCAGAACACCATATTAACTTAAGCTGTAATGTATCTAGATATACCTAATGAACACAATAACTTGCTTTTCTTTTGGCAAAGTACTCTAGATCACTTTTTAAACGAGCTCTATGTCGTGCTGTTTTCTCCTTGCTTGATAATGGCATCTACAAAAACAAATTAAAATTAGATTAATTTAAAGATGCAATTGTTTTATTATCAATGTTGATTATACAGTGCTATATTCTTGAAGAATAGGACTTTAAGATGGACAATGTGCTCTTTAAATTGTCACTCATACCATAATAAGATAAAAAATATATATACATATGTAGATTGCACCTTTAAACAACTTAAAAGCTTTATATATTTATTAAAATGTATTTAATATATTCAAAAACATGAATTAACATGACTTTTTTTAGTTGGTTTAACTGTAACTCTGGTCGCGACACCTGACATATTGGTCGCACCACCTGACATTTCAAACTCAATTCGAATCTAATAGGCATTAACTTGGATGCCTATACAAATGTTTGACCATGTGCTCAAAGTTATACATACATTTTTTTAAATCAAATACACATTTTTATAATAACAACACATTTTCAAAGTTTTCCAGGGGTCATACCACCTGACATGATAAGTTGAATCAACCTCATCATTACTCAAAAATGTCAAATTATCTAATATTTATGGGAGGGTGACTAACCTTGTTACTGCATCAAAGGGGTCCTCTGGAGTCTTCTGTGTGACATCATATGCTGTCACATGGTTTTCTTAAAGGAACATTGCATAAAATCGCATTTTTATGTCGGTCGCCATCCCTGACATTAGTAGAAGTAAATTTTTCGGACAAAAGTTTTTTAAGTAATAGAATAGTTTTGAAATAGGACCGATACACTATTTCCCCTCATTTATAAGGAATTTAACATAAAATCATGCCAAAATATTTTATTAAGAATTTTATTGAGAAAATGAACATTTATATCTCAGTTTTGTTCTCTGCTTGTACGTTCGGACGGTCGCACTACCTGACATTTTTGGTCTTTCATACACCAAAACTCAAAAAATCTATTGAATTTCTATAAAATGAAAAGGGTTTCTTATAAAGGAGATATTGTAGATCCATTTGATATATGACATGTATTTATTCAAATTCTTTTTAGGAAAATAATGAATTTGGACACAAAAAATACATGTCATGTCATTGACCCATAACAAGAAATTAGCACAGACGTGCGTTTGTCGAAACGTGATTTATATTTTGAAGACCAGGCGAAAGAAAAGCCAACGATGCACGTCTGATTTGATGTGTGCGCAGTGAGCTCTGAGTGCAATGAAACACACAATTCATAGTGTTCTGGGACTCGTTTCCCAATAACTATTGATCTTAGCTGTTAAGAGCATTTTCTATGAGCTATTTTATGAACGTTCGTTATTTTTTATGTGCAACCAGAGTGTGATATAGCACCCGCAAAATGTGACGAGACTCAATCCAGTTAGTGAGCTCCTCTCCAAATGCATTTCATGCACGTGTAAGCACGTGCTCATCTACCCGCAAAAGGCGTCTCGGAGTGACACGTGACAACAAATGCTGACTTGTTTGAAGAAACACACTTTATTATATTTTTAAGAACAGAGAAAAGAAAAGCAGTCAATCTTTGTGTCTGTTTCACTGTTCAGAGGCATGTAACGGGACCCTGTCTAGTGAAACAAGGGCATGTAAAGAGTTAACACTCCTTTTTCTCCATTTCATTCAACTGAAAACTGTTTGTAAGAATAATGTAAAATATATGAGAATGCAGAAAAATATTTCCGAACATGTCATGAGTTTAGTTCGCTTTTACACATTGTAGGTTCAGTAACATATACAGGTATCTTTGTATTAAAGAAACAAAGACAAAAGTGATTAAATCACAAGGTAATATAAGACACGTTCACCTTGAACTTAAAATTTAGGTCCATATTCTTTTCTTTAGGCAGCATAAACTTTATTACCAAAACGCAATACAAACACATTTGATAAGAGAACACATTTGGTGGGAACACAATAATTTTTTAGACTGACTTATTATTATGATGATTATAATTATCTTTACATTTATTAATGTCTTTAGTTCTTAAGTTGTATGCTAGTAATTTGCACCTGTTGCCACATACTGATACTTGCGTGATGGCAAATGGATCTGTTGGAGATGGTAAATGTTTTTTATTTAGGGAGGTGGTTATATATATATAAGATTTTTTTTTATCACTTTGTTATTTGTATTGCTTTTTCGTTTCATTTAAAGTGCAATTTGAATTTAGAAATGTCTTTTGTTCAATTTTTTTGTGTTTCACTAAATTATTTTACTTCTTAAAGAAAAATCAATAAAGCAAAAATATTCACCGACTTTGGGTATTGATTATATAATCGATATTGATATTTTAAATGCGATTATCATTCAAATGTTTTTTACATATCAACCAGCCCAAAAGGGAAGTGTCATTTTTCATGAAGTAAAATTAAGTAATTTTATGTAGACCCGCACAAACACGTGTTACTCAATTCCATATTGCAACATGTTACCTATTAATATTTGCATATTTGTTTGTTTTTGAGTAGTGTAAGGGCAATATAAACATTGTATTTTATTGAAAAATGTAATAAAATAGTAAATTATCCATTTGTGGTATGGCTCTTTCGAAAAAATGCATCAACCAAAAATTTTTAAATTGTCTCCTTAGTGAAAAAAGGTTCCGGCTCAACACCAACATGAGCAGGAACCCAACAAATCTGTACATCAGTTCCAACTCTTTGTATTCTCAAATGTTATGTCCCAGTGCATAACTTTCTTTATTTCCTTGTTACATCTGTGGATGTAGAAGTTGCATTTATATTGATTATACATTGTTTGTATGTTTTCTGTTGTCTTCCTTGTTTTCCCTGGTGTTCTCTCTCTCTCTGTCGTTCCCAACCAAGTTAATTTACATTAGCTGCCAGTGATTAAGATCGAGTGCTGAGCTGCTCTGATTGGTGCACTACCTGAAGAACATGTGAATAAATCTGAGGTAGAAAGTCAGCTAGGAGAGAATGTAAGGAAGGTTGACTTGACTGTGTGAGGAAGAAAGCTGAACCGAGGAGAACTTTAGAAGGACTTGTTTTTGCAAACATCAAAACAAAGCAACAGATTCATTGAAGGACAAACAGGAACGGTTCTTGGATTGAAGTAGGTGGACATAAGGACGACTCTTCGGATGGTGGTAAGCAAAATATGGAGTTCCAAGAAGTACAATATAATAAAAGGTAAAAAGGAAATAACATGGGTGATGAGTCTGACTATGAGCAAATGTATACAAGTAAAACCAGGAATACAGGGCAAATGGTGATGAGAAATAGTGAGGGAAAAAAGTTATGATCACATTTGTCAAACAAGCAGAACAATACATGCATCCTGTTAAATTATCAAAAGTGATAGAAAAAGGAAGATAAAAGGAGCAACGTGTCTGAGCAACGGAAGTGTCTTGATTAAGTGTAAAGATGAAAATCAGAGAGCAAAGGTTCTAAAACTAAAATCACTTGCTGGTGGTAAAATAAGCTGTGCTGAAGTAGATGTGAAGAAGTGTGGGGTAATTTCAGGAGTCCCCTTAAATGTAACTATGGAAGAAACGCTACATATGCAGGATGTACAGTACAACAGCAGGCTCATGAAATACAGAAGGTAAAGTCCACCCAGAATTGAACATATGCAGAAGCAGCTTGCAGAATGAAACATGTAGAAGAAACAAACCTCTCAGACTAATGAACCAATGAAACAGCTGAACTTGTTAAAAAGTGACTCAACTGACAATATTAACATGAGCAAAACTGATTTTGAGGCATTTATCTGTGCAGTGGTGAATGGCACTGCACAGGTAGTAAGAAGATCTGACAAAATAAAAATTGTGGTAGAATGTACAAACAAATTCTTGAATTGCATAGGTAAATCAGCAGAGCAAGTTCATAAGATATTAAATAAAGATATAAGGGCAAATAGAAGGAAGTATAACAGTAAGCTATGATGTATAATGATCTATAACATTGTCATGTCTGTCCTGTTGCTTCATTGGAATGCCAGAAGCTTAATTGCTAATGGACAGGAGTTTAAAAATATATTGCAGATATAAATAAATTTCCTGATATCATCTGTATACAAGAAACATGGTTATGCAAGTCATTGGATTTTAAGCTGAATTGTTATGAAGCAATAACGTCATGGTTACATGGTTACAATGGTAACCTCCGTTTCCCGATGGAAGGAACAAGACATTGTGTCGAATGTAGTGACACATGGGTCTCTTCTGAGAAGCTCACGTACTTCTGAACTTGAACTTGAGAAAAGGCTAATGTCAAGTTGGCAGACAGAATTTGCATGCCCCGGACATACAGGTATAAATGGGAGCGGGGGGAGCGAAGATCAGTTTTCACTGAGGAGCCGAGAATACATTATGGCGCATTAGAGATAGTGACGTGGCAAGGGGAACACAACGTCTCGTTCCTTCCATCAGGGAACAGAGGTTACAACAGTAACCGTGACGTTCCCCTTCTGTCACTCACTCGACGTTGTGTCGATTGTAGTGACACAAGGGGTCCCACTTTAAAAACGCAATGCACTACCCGTGTTACATGACTTCCGAGCCAGGTGCAAGACCACGACATGTCTGGACACCTGCTGTAGGGGGACTCCTGTCCGAAGAAAACAGAGGTCTGTCCAAGGGTTGAGAATCTGGTTGAGAGGGGGTGATAAACACACGGTATATGCAGTAAAGCCAGTGCTGGAGCTGTCTCATATGCATCAACCCGAGCGGTGCGACCGCAGTTTAGAATGTCATGTGCCCCAGTAGCCTCTGAAACTGTTTGAGAGGAGCCGCTGTGCCTCCTTGAAGCGAGCAAGGCACGCGATCACTGACTGCGCGCGCTCTTGTCAAGTTGCGCACTGACATTGAGACCTAGTCTAACTCCAAACCGAGAAAAGAGATGCTCTGAACCGGAGAGAGCTTGCTTTTTTCCCAGTTGACCTGAAGCCCTAAACAGCTGAGGTGCGTGAGCACCTGGTCCCTGTGGGCGCATAGTAACTCTCAAGAGTGTGCTAGGATGAGCCAGTTGTCGAGATAATTGAGTATGCGGATGCCCACTTCCCGCAGCGGGGCAAGGGCTGCCTCTGCGAACTAGGTGAAGACGCGAGGGGTCAGGGACAGGCCGAAGGGGAGGACCTTGTACTGATAAGCCTGGCCGTCGAACGTGAACCGTAAGAAGGGTCGACGTCGACGCAGAATGGAGACGTGGAAGTACGCGTTCTTCAGGTCGTGAGCATTTTGAACGGGAGTCCATGTAAAGTCCGGTTGAGAACTCACAGGTCCAAGATTGGCAGCAACCCACTGCATTTTTTGGGTACGATGAAGTTGGGGCTATAGAAACCCTTCTTCATCTCTGCTGGAGGGACAGGCTGTATCGCGCCCTTGAGTAGTGGAGTGGCAATGTCTGCTCGTAAGGTGCTGGCATTTTCGCATCGGAGTGGAGTGAATAATGCTGAAACAAGGCGGGAGCCTGGCAAATTGAATCGCGTAGCTGAGTCAGATGCTCCTTGGGAAGCGCAAGCCATGTGTCTGAGCTCCATGCGAGGGGCACTAACGGGACAATCATTTTAGACGTACCGGGTGGGGCCTCACGGCGGGGGGGAGCAGGAAATAGTGCGTCGGGAGGCAAACACGCATCCCAAGGCTTTGGTGCTGGGAAAAAACTCAGCACTTACGTTGTTACGCGCACCCGGCAGGGGGCTGGTTGTAGACAGAGGAGGGGGTCCTGTAGGGACGTCCTCGAGACTCGTCAGCGCTGGCCTGCCGGGGCTGGGCAGTCGTTGGTTCTGAGGCGAGATGGCTGTGTCCGGGGAGCTGCGACTGCAAGGTTTTGGTACCGCAGCCCAAAGGGGGTGTACATACATGAATGTACAGTCGAATGACAGTTGAATACATGATTCGCTCCCCTTTATATCTGTATGTCCGGGGGCGGGGCAATACATGATCTTCTTTGACATAGAAAAGGCTTATTACACTTTGCGGAGGGAAGGTTTGCTAATTAAACTGAATAAAATTGGAATAGGTGGCATAGTTATAACTGGGTTTTAGACTTTTTATTCAAACGCACCTTTCAGGTTAAAATTGGAGAAGAACTATCAGTTCCTTATAACATTCTAAATGGAACTCCGCAGGGTAGTGCAATTAGTCCAGTATTGTTTAATTTAATGATTAATTATGTTTTTGATAAAGTTAAAAATCCAGGAATAGGATTAGCTCTTTATGCAGATGACGGAGCATTATGGAAGAGAGGCCGTAATATTAAAAATTTAGTTAAAGGCATACAGGAGTCCATTAAAAAGTGGAGGAATGGTCATTGGATTGGGGTCTAAAGTTTTCAGTCTCAATAACACAATATATGGTATTCACAAAGAACAAGAGGTCTGAACAATTAGATCAAAAGTTGTATGATCAATCATTGGAGAGAGTATCCGTTTTTAAATATCTTGGTTTGTGGTTTGATGAAAAATTATCATGGAAATTGCATATAAGTAAATTTAATCAAAGTGTATTGCGTATGTTTGCTAGTCACAATTGGGGAGCTAGTCGTTCCCTAGTCATTCCCTAGTGCATGTATCAAGCATTGATTCGCTCTTGCTTTTATTATGGTTGCTGTGTATATGGGTCATCAACCAAGTCCTTATTGAAAAAAACTAGATGTTATTCAGTCCAGAGCATTAAGATTATATTGTGGAGCAGTTAAAACATCCCCTGTAGATGCGATTTGGTGTAGAAATGGGAGAGATGCCTCTAGATCTTAGAAGGGAAAAACTAGCAGTGACATACTGGGTGAATCTTCAACAATCAACGAATAATCATCTTCCACGCAAAGTATTGGAGGAGTGCTGGGACTATTCATACGATGGAGGACATAGTTTTGGATGGAAGATTAGAATGATTAGATCTGGTGTTCTAATGTACTGCTTACCTTCTCCACCTTGGAGAGTCCCTGAACCGTTTGTAGATTTGAGTTTACTAGACGAGTCCAAAGAAGAATACATTGGTAATGAGATTAATGCTATTTTAAATGACAGATTTTACAAATTTTTACAAATATTTACAGATGGCTCTAAGGAACCTGTCAGTCAAAAGGTTGGAATAGGTGTAAATATTCCAAAATGTAAAACAAAAATTTTGTTTGACATTACCTGATGAGTTATCTGTGTACACTGCAGAGTTAACAGCTATAATAATAGCACTACAGTGGGTTGAACAAGTCAGACCAAACAAAGTAGTAATAATATGCTCAGATTCTTCTTCAGCAAGATGAGACAGAGAATATTTAATAATGGAAGTATATTTATTATTATACAGACTGAAAGAGGCTGGAATAGTGGTGTATTTCTGTTGGGTACCAGTACACGCTGGGGTATCTGGTAATGAAGTTGCTAGTAAACTAGCAAAGAAGCACTAGACAAGAGGGAGGTGGACATTAAAGTACCTATGGGAAAAAAGGAGGCAAAATCGTTTTTAAAGAAAAAGTTAATGAATAAGTGGCAAATTAGTTGGGACAGTAGTAACACAGGGAGATGGTGTTATAGTATTACATAGAGAGTAGGGAGGATACATTGCCAGGAAGGAAATAGAAAAGAAGTATTACTGTCTAGATTAAGACTGGGACACACAGGGTCCAAAGACTGGAACCAAAACTGGCACTTATGAGTTTGCATGAAAATGGATTATGCGATGTGTGTGGTGTATCAGAAAATGTATGTCATGTGCTTTTTATGTGTAGTAAATATAATATATATTGTGATATATTATTTGGTCACTTTAAGAATGGAGGACAGAATGAAGAATGAGGATATTTTAGGAAAAGGTTTAATGGACAGACAGGTACACTACCGTTCAAAAGTTTGGGGTCACTTACTCATTCTTTATTTATTTATTTATTTCACATTTTAGAATAATAGTAGTCAGCAAAACTATGGAATAATAGAAATGGAAATATGGGAATTATTTTGTGACCAAAAAATCCAAAATAAATCCAAAACTATGTAATATTTTAGCATCTTCAAAGTAGTCACCCTTTGCCTAGATTTTGCAGACATGTACTCGTGACATTTTCTCAACCAACTTCTTGAGGAATCACCCCGGGATGCTTTTTAAACAGTATTGAAGGAGTTCCCATCTATGTTGGGCACTTATTGGCTTCTTTTCTTCATATTTTGATCCAAGTCATCCATTTCAAAAACTTTTTTTTTTTTTAGGAAATTTTAGATTTGTAATTAAATAAATGTATATGTTTTGGCAGAATAATATTTTGTCTACAAAGTTAATTTCAAACTTTTAAGCATACACCTTCAGATCAAAAGATTTTTAAGATCATGAGAAACATTTCAGACATGTGACCCCAAACTTTTGAACGGTAGTGTATATAGAGCACTAATTAAATGTATACGTAAGAGCCAAAGAGGAACTAGTTCATCTTAAGTAATAATTTAATTTAAAAACAGTTTAGTAAAAAAGGGAAACTTTTTCATGAAAATTCATTGTAAATGTATTGGTTTAAAATACATAATTTAGTAATGTTTATGTATGATAACATTTCAGTATTTGAGCTTCCAGTCAGATAACACTACGTCATAGTGTAATTATAGGATGTAGTTTGTTTAGTTTGAAGTTAGAGATGGTGGAAGCAACACAGTTTTTTGACCGTGCATACCTTGTCTATGTAATTTTATGTTAAATAAGTAAAACGTTTAAAAAGAAGACCATTTGGTTTGCTTGTGTTTCAAATACTGGTTGTAGTAAGACTGACTTCAAAAGGTGGCAAAAGAATTAGAAGCAACGAGATGCCTCTACATTAGTCAAAAAACTCGCTAAAATAAGTTGGCACAGAAACGGGTGATCATCCAAGGCATTCTCCAAGATACGGTATCGAAAACAATCTATGTTGAGAAAAGACGTGATACGGACGCACGAAGATAATGAGTGAGTTTGGAAGAAAACGAAAGTAGAGTAATGGCTCTTTGTTAGAAACTGCAAACGGTGAACTTCTCCCTGCAAAAAACGTATGCTGATAGCAAACTTGATTCAGTCAATGTGGAGTTGTGGTGATCTTTAAGAAGTTGTTTTGCACTCGGTTATATTAAGAAAAATACCTTTTGAAGAAAGTGCTTGAACCGTTTTGCGTGCATACAATTAAAGCATTAATTCTACAATTAGTAAGATGGCTGAGGAAGGTGAACATAGATGTGTCGAGGATACAATGGAACAGGGAAGGTCACATAAGCTGACAGAGAAGACATTAGAGGAGAGATTACAGAGGTGCATTGCACTGAGGAGACGAACATTAGGAACTCTGACAAGCAAAAGAAAAGAGTTAGAGACAATGATGAGTGATGCTCAAAATGTACAATGTGTGAAAAATATGATGGAAAATGACTGCAACGTCGCTAAAAGAGTTTAACCGTCTCAACAACGAAGTTGCAAATCTTTTGACTGAAGATGAAAAAACATTAGATCAAGAGAACTGGTTCCAACCTAAAATGGCAACAATTAGAGGAATTATGAAAACAACTAAAAGGTTGATTACAACTAGGCATGAACCCATACTGCCAGTGGAAAATGTACTGCAAGAAGAAAATAATGTGGTTGATTATTTGCAAGAAACTGTTAAACAAAATGACAGCGTTTCACAGGTAGGGGTCAGCGATGTTGCACGTGCAAGCCAATGTGGATCACATGTAAGTCGCACCTCAGCTTTGTCATGAGTATAGTTTACAAGAGCTAGACAGGAAGTGGAACATGCAGCCCTGCTCGAACGTGCTGCATCGCTAAAGAAAATGCAACAGCTTGAGTCTGAAGCAGCTAGAATCAAAGCTGAAAAGGAAGGGTTAGAGCTGGAAACTGCATTAGCTGAGAGCAAAGCAAAATTAAGGGTGCTTAAAGATTATGAGAGATCTGAAGATGGTTTGAGTAGTTACGCGACAGCACAAAAGCCACGAGGTGGACATGTGATGGATAGAACTAGCATTATGATCCCACAACAAGCTAATATGATCATTCATGTTCAACCACAAACGCTGCACTCCCGAGCACAGCAGTCTCAACCAGTCTCCAATTATGTGCCTAATGCTCAAGCTAACAGAGGTGATGACATACTAGCGGTTATGCAAAAGCAGAATGTAATCACTGAGTTACTTGTAAAACAACAGCAGCTATCTCATTTACCAACAAAAGACATTCCTGTGTTCAAGGGTGATGCGCTACAATACAAATCTTTCATGAGGGCGTTTGAGCATGAAATAGAGCAGAAAACCAGCAATGATCAAGATAAATTGTACTTCTTGGAACAATTTACAGCCGGTGAACCTCAAGAGCTTGTTCGCAGCTGTGCTCATATGACACCTAACAAAGGCTACTGCGAGGCAAAGCGACTACTTCATAAGCACTATGGGGATGAATTATGGATTGCCAGTGCGTACATTGACAAAGTACTCAAATGGCCTCAAGTGAAGTCTGATGATGGGAAAGCATTGAGCTCCTATGCAATGTTTTTGATTGGCTGTTGCAATACTAAGTTACTATTCGGAAGACATTGAATTCTTAGAGAAGATGGACAACCCAACCAACTTACGGACAGTGGTGTCTAAGCTACCGTACAAAATGAGGGAACGTTGGCATGCTGAATCTTATGACATGAAAGAGCAAAGAGACAGGAGAGCAAAGTTTGCTGATTTGTTGAGCTACATAGACCGCCAAGCTAGAATAGCGATGGATCCCCTCTTTGGTAATATTTCAGACAGCCGCCCAAACCCAAGTGGAAGAACTGACCAAAAAGAAAAGCATCATGGAAGAAAAGAGGTCCGTGGAAGCAGTTTCGCAACCAACGTTTCCACCGAAATCAAAGGGCCTCAAGAAACTCATGTTAAGCCAGCGAACTCAAGTAAAACTGTGAGTGCCTTTGAGAAGCCGTGTTTATACTGCCAGCAATCTCACAACATTAAAGGGAAACCGACATGAATACTTCTTAGCACCATGGGTCAAGGCAAACCTGGAGAACAGAAGCTCATGATCAGTTTCGTCATATCAGACCTGGAAGTGTGCGGGCTGGAAGACACCAAGTTCATTGAGCTACCTAAGGTGTTCACTCATAGCAACATACCTGTTCACACCGAGAACATACCTAAACGGTCAGATATCCAGAAGTGGCCTTATCTCAATGAAGTACGCTTGCCAGAGATAGAAGCGGATGTAGGTCTGCTTATTGGAGCTAACTGTTCAGGAGCAATGGAGCCATGGCACGTTATTAATACTGAGGATGGAGGCCCTTATGCCGTGAAGACTGCCATTGGCTGGGTTGTGAATGGGCCTGTAAGAAAGGAACTGGATGATGCAATGAATGAAACACCTAAGTTTTCAGTAAACCGAATCTCTGTGATGGAGATTGAGAAGCTTCTGGTCCAACAGTATAACACCGATTTTCCAGAGCGTAACTACGATGACCGAGAGGAGATGTCTCATGAAGACAAACAGTTTTCGCAGTCTGTGCAGAAAACGACAATTTTTGAGAACGGACATTACAGCATTGGGCTGCCACTCAGGAATGAGAAGCTCCAAATGCCTAATAACCGTTGTGTGGCGGAACAGCGCATAGCCTGTTTGCTCAGAAAGTTCAAGAAGAATCCTGAATTCCTTGAAGAATCCAAGGACTTTATGGAGACCATCATTGGCAAAGGTTACGCTGTCCAAGTTCCATTCCAACAGCTGAACCAGGATGGCAACAGGCTGTTTTACATACCACATCACGGGGTGTATCACCCAAAGAAAAGAAAGCTGCGTGTGGTCTTCGATTGCACGGCCTCGTTTCAGGGTAGGTCTCTGAATAGTGAGCTGCTCCAAGGACCTGACTTGACCAACACTTTAGTTGGTGTCCTTTTAAGATTTCGTGAGGAGCCAGTAGCTATGATGGTGGACATCGAGTCGATGTTTTATCAGGTCAAGGTGCCGGAACATGATGCAGACCTACTCCGTTTTCTTTGGTGGCCCAACGGCAAGTTGAGTGAGCCTATGGAGGAATTCCGAATGACCGTGCACCTCTTCGGAGCCACTTCCTCACCAAGTGTTGCCTCCTATGCACTGAAAAAACTGCTGAAGATCACAAGGCTGATGCATCTCCAGAAGCTGTCCAGACAGTCCTGCACAATTTCTACGTAGATGACTGTCTGAAGAGTGTAGCTAAAGAAGAAGATGCGGTGACCTTAGCTAGAGATCTTCGTACCCTGTGTGCCAGTGGAGGCTTCGCTTTAACAAAGTGGATGAGCAATAGCAGGAAGTTGTTAATGTCAAAACCTGATGTACATAGAGCCAGTGAAGTGAAAGACCTGGATCTAATTCATGACGCTTTGCCAGTCGAGAGGACCCTCGGTGTACAGTGGGACACAGAATCTGATACTTTCACCTACAGTATGAAGCTGCAAGACAAGCCGATGACCAGAAGAGGCATTTTATCAGTCGTGAATTCCATCCATGACCCCCTTGGCTTTCTGGCTCCGGTCATCTTGCCCGCTAAACTCCTGCTGAAAGATCTTTGTAAAGAACAGTACGGATGGGATGAGAACATTGGCGAAAAACACGCTGAAGATTGGAAAAGATGGATCGAAGATGTCAGTCATCTCTCTACCTTCCATGCAGCAGCACAGTTACGTCATTTTTCAGACGCTTCAGAGTCCGCATACGGCACTGTGTCTTATCTGCTGCTAGAGAATAGCCAAGGTGAGAAGCGTTGTGCATTACTCATGGGGAAGTCAAGAGTGGCCCCACTCAAACTGGTCACCATCCCCAGACTTGAGTTGACCGCAACAGTTGTCGCTGTTAAAATAGACAAGATGTTACATCAAGAGCTTCAAGTTCCACTGCAGCAATCTATTTTCTGGACAGACAGCACTACAGTGCTCAGATATATTGACAGTGAAACTGCTCGTTTCAAAACCTTTGTTGCGAACAGAATCTCGTTGATCCGAGAAGCAACCAAGCCATCGCAATGGAAGTACGTCAGAACAACAGAAAATCCTGCAGATCAAGCCAGCAGGGGCCTGAAATATAAGAGTGCAAGGACGAACATTGATCAATGGGCCGGAATTCTTGCTGAACAATGAATGTGACTGGTCGGAACAGCCTGTGCGAAGAAAAGAAAGCCTTCAAAATGATCCGGAAGTCAAGAATGGAGCTACAGTCAACATGATCAAAGTTGAAGAAAACATGGAACCAATTAACGAACTGATCAACTATTACTCGGACTGGCATAAACTAAAAAGTTCAGTGGCCTGGATTTTAAAGGTGAAGGAAAATCTGTGGAAACTGAAAGTTCTTGATATTTCCTTTCTTTCCTCTATCAGGCAAACTGAAAAGGTCTTTGAAAAGAAAAGATCAACGTTAGAACAACAAATGAAGAAATTCAAAGCAACAGAAAAGAAATCACTTACCTTGGACAATCTAGTTGCTGCAGAATCAGAAATTATCCAATTCAGTCAAAGACAACAGTTTGGAGAAGAAATCAAAGTACTGGAGAAAGGTAAACAGCTCAGTTGCAGCAGTCAGCTGTTCAAACTGGATCCGATTCTTCAAGATGGCACGTTAAGAGTTGAAAATGGCAGAAAGGCAGAAAATGCTAAACATCCAGAAGCCATTCAACAGCTGGATAATGACAAGATTGAAAAAGCCTTGCAGCCAAAGGGGATTGTAACAAGAACTAACTCCAGAGGAGGAAGGGACGCGGAAACAGGGTGGAACACAAAGGTAAGGCTTTTTAATCTTTCCACAGTAAAATTACAGAACTGAACAAAAAGGGTATTTATAATGGACGCAGATTTTCGAACTTGGCTTGCCAACACTAGACTGGCGCTCTCTCTCTCCTTCTCTGGAGGCACTGGTGCTCTCTTTATGCCGCTCTCCCCATACTCACTGAAATTAGAGACAGGTGTTAGACATAATTTAGCTCAGGTGCAAGCGCCCTTACCGCTTTCTCCCTTCGGACGGGCACTTGACCACGCCCCCGCTGCCACATACCCCCACCGCCCGACTCAGGCCGGGGCGTCATCCGGCCTGCCTACCACTCCCCCCCCATTTCTGGAGAGGAAGTCGGCGACAGCCATCTGCACCCCCGGTCTGTGGACCACCTCGAACTTAAAAGGCTGGAGAGCCAGATACCAACGGGTGATCCGGGCGTTAGTATTCTTCATGCGGTGGAGCCACTGCAGTGGGGCGTGATCCGAGCAGAGAGTGAAGGCCTGCCCCAGCAGGTAGTAGCGGAGTGTCAGGACCGCCCACTTGATGGCCAGACACTCCTTCTCTACAGTGCTGTACTTTGTTTCCCTTAAGGAGAGCTTCCGACTGATGTACAGCACCGGGCGCTCCTCCCCCTCCACCACCTGCGAGAGTACGGCCCCCAGCCCTCTGTCTGAAGCGTCCGTCTGTAATAGGAAAGGGAGAGAGAAGTTAGGTGAATACAAGAGCGGCCCTCCACAGAGTGCGGCTTTAATTCGTGTAAACGCCTGTTGGCACTGCTCCGACCATTGGACTGGATCTGGAGCCCCCTTTTTAGTGAGGTCAGTCAGCGGGCTGGTGACATCCGAATCATTAGGCACAAATCTTCTATAATAGCCAGCCAGCCCCAGGAACTGCCTCACCCCCTTTTTGGTCTTAGGTCTAGGGCAAGTCGCAATCGCCGTGGACGCACCTGGCCATGACCCAAGTGGAACCCCAGATACCGTACCTCCACACGCCCAATCGCGCACTTCTTGGGGTTTGCTGTGAGTCCCGCCCGCCGCAGCGACTTCAAGACCGCCCTCAAATGTTGTATATGCCGCTGCCAATCATTACTATAGATTATGATGTCATCTAAGTAGGCAGCGGCGTAAGCGGAGTGCGGGCGAAGGACACGGTCCATCAGACGCTGGAACGTGGCTGGGGCTCCGAACAAACCGAACGGAAGTGTCACAAATTGGTGTAATCCGAACGGCGTAGTGAAGGCTGTTTTTTCACGGGAAATTGGTGTCAAGGGGATCTGCCAATAACCCTTTGTTAAGTCCAGGGTCGAATAAAAGCGAGCCGTACCTAACCGATCGAGCAGTTCATCAACCCGGGGCATTGGGTACGCGTCAAATTTAGACACCGCATTGACTTTTCGGTAGTCGACACAGAACCGCACCGACCCGTCACTCTTGGGGACAAGAACGACCGGGCTGGACCAGTCGCTGTGGGACTCTTCTATTACCCCCATATCGAGCATCGCATTCAATTCGTCCCGAACAACTTTTTTCTTATGCTCGGGGAGGCGATAAGTGCGGCTACGAACCACCACCCCCGGCTCGGTCTCGATGTGGTGCTCGATGAGGTTCGTACGACCCGGTAGAGGAGAAAACACGTCCGCAAACTCTCTTTGCAACCTGGCAACCTCTGATCGTTGGCACGGGGAGAGGTGCTCTCCACAAGTGACCGGGGCATTGTGATCAGGCTTTGGATTAACCTCCGGTCCGAGCTCCGCCCTCTCTGGAATTACCGTAGCCAGCGACACAGGGACTGCCTCCCTCCATAATTTAAGGAGACTGAGGTGGTATATTTGACGTGCATCCCCCCTATCGGTTCGCTTAACCTCATAATCGAGATCCCCCACTCGTCGTGTGACCTCGAAGGGCCCTTGCCACTTTGCGAGTAATTTGGAGCTCGATGTGGGAAGTAATACAAGAACTTTATCTCCCGGTGCAAATTCCCTTAGCTGCGTTCCCCTGTCGTACAGTCGGCGTTGGCGTTCTTGAGCCCTGAGCAAATTCTCCTGTGTTAATTTCCCCAAAGTGTGGAGTTTTGCTCTGAGATCAAGGACGTACTGAATTTCATTCTTACTATTCGAAGGTCCCTCCTCCCAGTCTTCACGTATGATATCCAAGACACTGCGTGGGCGTCGACCATACAGTAGCTCAAACGGAGAGAAGCCGGTTGAGGCTTGCGGGACCTCTCGCACTGCAAACAACAGGGGATCGAGACATCTGTCCCAATTTTTAGCATCCTCGTGTACGAACTTACGAATCATGTTCTTGAGGGTTTTGTTAAAACGTTCCACTATGCCATCTGTCTGTGGATGATACACGCTAGTGCGAATCGATTTAATGCCCAACAGATCGTAAAGTTCGCGAAGTGTGCGTGACATAAATGTTGTGCCTTGATCGGTGAGGATTTCTTTTGGAACCCCCACCCGGGAGATTATTTTGAAGAGTGCCCCAGCAACACTACGTGCTGAGATGTTGCTTAGAGGCACTGCTTCCGGATATCGTGTTGCGTAATCCACTAGGACTAACACAAAGCGATGTCCTCGTGCTGTCCGCTCTAATGGCCCGACGAGGTCCATTCCAATTCTTTCAAAGGGAACCTCGATTAGCGGAAGAGGGCGCAATGGCGCTTTTGGGGTGGCCGGTGGGTTTACCAGCTGGCATTCGCGGCACGCCGCACACCACCTGCGGACGTCACTGCTAATGCCCGGCCAATAAAAACGGGCTATTAGACGGAGAAGTGTTTTTCTTTCTCCTAGGTGACCTGCCATGGGATTATAATGAGCCGCTTGGAATAACATTTCCCGGCGGCTCCGTGGAATCAATAACTGAGTAATATTTTCCTTTGACTGAGTGTCCTGCGTCACTCTATATAACCGGTCATTTATAATTGCAAAATAGGGATAAGCGAGAGCGATGTCCGGCTGAAGACGCTGACCATCAATCGTCTTCACCTGGTCGAAGGCGTGCTTAAGGGATTCATCCCGTGACTGTTCCAAAGGGAAATCCGCGTCAGGGAATTCCCTGCGGAGAGGAGGGGCGGAAGGCCCGCCCCTTCCCTCGTCATCCCGATCCGTAACGGTCGAGGATGGCCCCGGCTCCGCCTCCCCTGCCAAAGCATCGCACATCGCACATCTCCCTATTTTAGTGCAGGACCCATCCTTACAAATACTCCCTAATAATTCCCTAAATGCAGGCCAATCGGTTCCCAAAATCAGAGGATGGGTGAGGCGGGAACTAACCGCTGCCTCCACTCTATGTTTTTTCCCTCGTAATTTAATTAGCACAGTCACCATCGGATTGTTGTGAATATCCCCATGCACACACCTCACCCTTACCCGCTTAGCCGTGCTCAAAGCCCCGGGTTGAACCAAGCGTTGATGGATGGTGGTCTGATTACAACCGGTATCCAGCAAAGCTTGGTGTGTACCCCCCTGGATTCTTACCAGAATCCGGTACGCTCCAGCCCGATCGGGGGCGACATGCGGGGGATCGGAAACCCGAACCACCGTCCCCACCTCCATCATCGGACACTGATCACGGAAGTGGCTCGGGTCGCCGCATCTCCAGCAGGCCGGCCCAGGCGCGACACCCGTACCTGGTTCGGCGGACGTTCCCACCTGAGGGGGAGAGCGGCTGTAGGTTGTGGGGAAGGGGCGGGATGAGACTGATGATTGGGACGTTGGTCTCAGCCAGGCTCCTCGCCTGCGGGGGGGCAGGAACGGGACCTGGAGAGAGGACAGAGGGAGAGGGTTGAGGGGGATGGGGAAGAGCGGAAGAAAACACAGGGGGAGGGGGAAGAGAGAGAGAGAGAGAGCTCATCCGCCCTTGGGATCGCTGCCATGTGGTCCTCCGCTAACTGGACGTCTTCCTCCAGCGACGCCGGGCGGTGGCACTGGACCCACTCCGCCGTTTTCCTTGGCAACCGATGAATGAACTGCTCCAGCACCATCTGATCGACAAGTCCCTCGACGTCGCGGTCCCCCACTAGCAGCCACCTTCGACAGGCATCACGGAGCCGCTGGGCAAAGGCGAACGGGCGGTCGGACTTCTCCAGCTTCATAGCCTGGAAATGTTGACGGCTTTCCTCGGGGCTCCGACCAACCCGTTGCAGGATGGCTTTTCTGAGGTCCCCATAGACCAGGAGGCTCGATGCCGGCAATTGTTGAGCCGCAAGTTGGGCTTCCCCGGACAGAAGAGGAATCAGGCGAGCTGCCCACTGACTCTGCGGCCAGCCCCAAATCTCAGCGGTCCGTTCAAAGAGATCGAGGAACGCTTCTGCATCATCACTCGCCCCCATCTTCTGTAACGTGATCGGGGGCGGCATGGCGTGGGTGTCCGGGGTCGCGGCTGTGGCTGGTGTGGCCTCCTGGCTGAGTAGGCTCCGGATGGCGAGTCGATCCTCCGCTTGAGCCCGCATGATTTCAAAAAAACGCCGATCTTGGTCCTGCCTGAGCTCAAGCAGAGACTGCTGGTGGCTCTGATGTAAAGTAGCGAGGGACTGGAGAACTTCGGCCAGCTGGGAGGACTCTACGGGGTGACCCTTCTCCATGGACGAATATATATTTTCTTTTTTTTTTTAATGTCCCGGGTTTCGGCACCAGTGTAACAAGAACTAACTCCAGAGGAGGAAGGGACGTGGAAACAGGGTGGAACACAAAGGTAAGGCTTTTTAATCTTTCCACAGTAAAATTACAGAACTGAACAAAAAGGGTATTTATAATGGACGCAGATTTTCGAACTTGGCTTGCCAACACTAGACTGGCGCTCTCTCTCCTTCTCTGGAGGCACTGGTGCTCTCTTTATGCCGCTCTCCCCATACTCACTGAAATTAGAGACAGGTGTTAGACATAATTTAGCTCAGGTGCAAGCGCCCTTACCGCTTTCTCCCTTCGGACGGGCACTTGACCACGCCCCCGCTGCCACAGGGATAAAGTGGATATTCAACAGCCCGGCTGCTTCGCACCAGGGCGGGGTTTGGGAAAGACAAATTGTAACAAAAAGACAAAAGACAAAAAATGTAATCCTTAACTCCCTTTTGAAAGAACAAGTAGTGAACGATGATTGTCTTTTGACAATAATGTCCAAGGTTGAAAGCATCATCAACGGCAGGCCTCTTACAACTGTTTCAGATGATGTGAACGACGTAGAACCTCTAACACCCAATCACTTATTGCTGTTGAAATCTCAACCCAACATACCTCCAGGGATTTTCAGCGAAGATGACATGTACACAAGAAAGAGATGGAAGCAAATCCAATATCTTGTGGATTTATTTTGGACTAGATGGACACGTGATACCTTCCAATACTTCAGGAGAGCCAGAAATGGCTGAAGCCAAGAAAAAACTTCATGACGGGAGATGTTGTGCTACTAGTGGGCAGTTCTTCCCCACGGAACTCCTGGCTCATGGGAAAAGTAGTTGAAACGTTGCCGGACTCCAATGGAACAGTAAGAAGAGTGAAGATAAAGACCAAGACTAACACTCTGGAAAGGCCTGTAAACAAACTTTGCTTGCTGGAAGAGTTGATGTCAGAAGAATGAAGAGAGAAGAAACAAGTTGATAGTTTATGGACGTTTAGAAACTGTTGGCTCTCAATGTTTAAATTTATAATTGCTTAGTCCTCCTGCCTAACCAATTAGGGGCTGGGTTATGTAAGAGCCAAATAGGAACTAGTTCATCTTAAATAATAGTTTAATTCAAAAACTTTTTCATGAAAATTCATTGTAAATATATTGGTTTAAAATACATAATTTAGTAATGTTTATGTATGATAACATTTCAGTATTTGAGCTTCCAAATCAAATAACACTACGTCATAGCGTAATTATGGGATGTAGTTTGTTTAGTTTGAAGTTAGAGATGATGGAAGCAACACAGTTTTTTGATCGTGCATACCATGTCTAGGTAATTTTACATTAAATAAGTAAAACATTTAAAAAGAAGACCGTTTGGTTTGCTCGTGTTTCAAATACTGGTTGTAGTAAGACTGACTTCAAAAGGTGGCAAAAGAATTAGAAGCAACGAGACGCCACTACAGTATGTATGACTCAGGTCTAGGGTCAAGAATATAATATGTGTGGATGGAAATGCTCTACCTAATCTGGAGCATTAAGAGCTAATTGTGAATGTTAGAGGAGCTGAACATGCAGCGCAAGCATGAGCATGCGATCTGATTGGTCCACGGATTGGGAAGTAGTATGAAACATCCATATATTTTCAATTTCAGACTCATCACCCATGCAAGTGTAATTTGCCATCCAGTACAGTAGGTGGCGATAATGCTCCTAAAGAGATAATCTCCAATAAACAAGAAGAAGAAGCTAGGAGCGAATCTTTCCTCGGTGCCGGTAGGATCGAGCCGGAAGTGTTGTGGATAACTGGCGAAAACAACGGGTTTGGGTGTTTGAAGAAAAGCATGCTTATCAACTGGATGTTGGAAACGTGGAGAGCTAACAAGAATGTGGAAAATCAAATGAAATGACGAAAGCAGTGGCGGGTAAGCACAGCTGTGTTGTGAATGGACCAGAGTGAGGGGAATCTAATAGTGATGATAGTATGGAACTAAGTCAAGGAAGCGGAAGAATGAGGGAGAAAAGAGAGAATAAGTTTGGAGGAATTAGTGCAAAGAAAATGAGACATAGTGGAAGTTATGAAAGAGGAGGGGAAGAGAGTGATCGAAAGTTTGGAATGAAAAATAATATTGAGATTTGGAGAGGAGAAGGGAATTTCAAAAATGAGTCCAGTGAAATTGACAACTGTTTTGCGAAATCAGATTGGGGATATAAATATGGCAAAGATTTTGAGAGATGGAAATCTACTGATTGTTTGTAGAAATGGAGAACAGAGGGAGAGGGCTAGCAGAATAAAATAAATAGGGTGATTCAAGGTAATAAATAGAAGTCGTGTTGAAAGGGAAAATAAGTGGAGTAAGGGAGTAATTTGGGGAGTTGCAGTAGGAGTTTCAATGGAGGAAATTAAATAAAATCTAAAAGGAGGAATTGTAAAGGGTGCTTGAAAATGGAAAGTGATGAAAATGGAAATGGAAATACAACAGATAAGAACTCAGAATAAGATCACATATGCAGAAGCTGTGAAGATGGTGAATCAGAGAGAAGGGAGAAATGAAAGTAATAGAGTGGGAAAACATATCACAAAAGAAACAGAACAGGCAAATAAGGAAAGAGTATTGGTTGACCTTAAGAAACTAGTGTGGCAGCGGGGGCGTGGTCAAGCGCCCGTCCGAGGAGGGAAAGCGGTAAGGGCGCTTGCACCTGAGTTAAATTATGTCTAACACCTGTCTCTAATTTCAGTGAGCACGGGGAGAGCGGCATAAATAACAGAGCGACAGCACCGCCAGGAGAAGAGTGCCAGTCTAGTGTTGGCGAGAAGCTACCTTACGGCTATCCATAGTTTGTTAAATGCTGCGACTCTGTCAAATAAAGGAAAAGCCTTACCTTTTGTCGAAGCCTGTTTCCGCTTTCCTTCCTTCTCCGGAGTCATCCGTGTTACACTGGTGCTGAAACCCGGGATCATAAAGAAAATATATAGATATATATATATATATATATATTCGTCCATGGAGAAGGGTCACCCCCTAGAGTCCTCCCAGCTGGCCGAAGTCCTCCAGTCCCTCGCTACATTACATCAGAGCCACCAGCAGTCTCTGCTTGAGCTCAGGCAGGACCAAGACCGACGATTTTTCGAAATCATGCGGGCTCAAGCGGAGGATCGACTTGCCATCCGGAGCCTACTCAGCCAGGAGGCCGCACCAGCGCCAGCCGCAACCCCGGACACCCACGCCATGCCGCCCCCGATCACATTACAGAAGATGGGGGCAAGCGATGATCCCGAAGCGTTCCTCGATCTGTTTGAACGTTCCGCACAGATCTGGGGCTGGCCGGAGAATCAGTGGGCAGCGCGCTTGATTCCTCTTCTGTCCGGGGAAGCCCAACTGGCAGCCCAACAACTGCCAGCATCAAGCCTCCTGGTCTATGGGGACCTCAGAAAAGCTGTCTTGCAACGGGTTGGTCGGAGCCCCGAGGAGAGCCGCCATCATTTCCGGGCTATGAAGCTGGAAAGCTCCGACCGCCCGTTTGCCTTTGCCCAGCGGCTCCGTGATGCCTGTCGAAGGTGGCTGCTAGTGGGGGACCGCGACGTCGAGGGAGTTATCGATCAGGTGGTGCTGGAGCAGTTCATTCATCGGTTGCCAAGGAAAACGGCGGAGTGGGTCCAGTGCCACCGCCCGGCGTCGCTGGAGGAAGCCGTCCAGTTAGCGGAGGACCACATGGCGGCGATCCCGAGGACGGATGAGCTCTCTCTCTCTCTCTCTCTCTCCCCCTCCCCCTGTGTTTTCTTCCGCTCCTTCCCCTCCCCCTCAACCCTCTCCCTCTGTCCTCTCTCCAGGTCCCGTTCCTGCCCCCCGCAGGCGAGGAGCCTGGCTGAGATCAACATCGCGTCCGTCAGTCTCGTCCCGGCCCTTCACCATAACCTATAGCCGCTCTCCCCCTCAGGTGGGAGCGTCCGCCGAGGCAGGTGCCGGTGTCGCGCCTGGGCCGGCCTGCTGGAGATGCGGTGACCCGAGCCACTTCCGTGATCAGTGTCCGATGATGGAGGTGGGGACGGTGGTTCGGGTCTCCGATCCCCCGCACGTCGCCCCCGATCGGGCTGGAGCGTACCGGATTCCGGTAAGAATCCAGGGGGGTACACACCAAGCTTTGCTGGATACCGGTTGTAATCAGACCACCATCCATCAACGCTTGGTTCAACCCGGGGCTTTGAGCACGGCTAAGCGGGTAAGGGTGAGGTGTGTGCATGGGGACGTTCACAACTATCCGATGGTGACTGTGTTAATTAAATTACGAGGGAGAAAACATAGAGTAGAGGCAGCGGTTAGTTCCCGCCTCACCCATCCTCTGATTTTGGGGACCGATTGGCCTGCATTTAGGGAATTATTGGGGAGTATTTATAAGGATGGGTCTTGCACTAAAATAGGGAGATGTGCGATGTGCGATTCTTTGGCAGGGGAGGCGGAGCCGGGGCCGTCCTCGGCTGCTCCAAATGGGGATGACGAGGAGGGGGGCGAGGTTTCCGCCCCTCCTCTTCGCAGGGAATTCCCTGACGAGGATTTCCCTTTGGAGCAGTCGCGGGACGAAACCCTTAAGCATGCCTTCGATCAGGTGAAAACGATCGATGGTCAGCGTCTTCAGCCAGACATCGCTCTCGCACACCCCTATTTTGCAATTATAAACGACCGGCTGTATAGAGTGACGCAAGACACTCAGACTAAAGAAAATGTAACACAACTTTTGATTCCACGGAGCCGCCGGGAAATGTTATTCCAGGCGGCTCATTATAATCCCATGGCAGGTCACCTAGGAGAAAGAAAAACACTTCTCCGTCTAATAGCCCGTTTTTATTGGCCGGGCATTGGCGGTGACGTCCGCAGGTGGTGTGCGGCGTGCCGCGAATGCCAGCTGGTAAACCCACCGGCCACCCCAAAAGCGCCATTGCGCCCTCTTCCTTTGATCGAGGTCCCCTTCGAAAGAATTGGAATGGACCTCGTCGGGCCATTAGAACGGACAGCACGCGGACATCGCTTTGTGTTAGTCCTGATGGATTACGCTACGCGATATCCGGAAGCAGTGCCGTTAAGCAACATCTCAGCACGTAGTGTTGCTTCGGCACTCTTCAAAATAATCTCCCGGGTGGGGATTCCAAAGGAAATCCTCACCGATCAAGGCACAACATTTATGTCACGCACACTTCGCGAACTCTACGATCTGTTGGGTATTAAATCGATTCGCACTAGCGTGTATCATCCGCAGACAGATGGCCTAGTGGAACGTTTTAACAAAACCCTCAAAAACATGATTCGTAAGTTCGTACACGAGGATGCTAAAAATTGGGACAGGTGGCTCGATCCCCTGTTGTTTGCAGTGCGAGAGGTCCCGCAAGCCTCAACCGGCTTCTCTCCGTTTGAGCTGTTATATGGGCGTCGCCCGCGTAGCGTTTTAGATGTCTTACGGGAGGGCTGGGAGGAAGGACCTTCGAATAGCAAAAGCGAAATTCAATACGTTCTTGACCTCAGAGCAAAACTTCACGCTTTGGGAAAACTAACACAAAAAAATTTGCTCCGGGCCCAAGAACGTCAACGCCGACTGTACGACAGGGGAGCACAGCTAAGGGAATTTGCACCGGGAGATAAAGTCCTTGTATTACTCCCCACATCGAGCTCCAAATTACTCGCCAAGTGGCAAGGGCCCTTTGAGGTCACACGACGAGTGGGGGATCTCGATTATGAGGTTAAGCGAACCGATAGGGGGGGCGCGCGTCAAATATACCACCTCAATCTCCTTAAATTGTGGAGGGAGGCGGTCCCTGTGTCGCTGGCCACGGTAATTCCAGAGAAGGCGGAGCTCGGACCGGAGGTTAGTCCAAAACCCGATCACAATGCCCCGGTCACTTGTGGAGAGCACCTCTCCCCGTGCCAGCGATCAGAGGTTGCCAAGTTGCAAAGGGAGTTTGCAGACGTGTTTTCTCCCCTACCGGGTCGCACGAACCTCATCGAGCACCACATCGAGACCGAGCCGGGGGTGGTGGTTCGTACCCGCCCTTACCGTCTCCCCGAGCACAAGAAAAAAGTTGTTCGGGACGAATTGAATGCGATGCTCGATATGGGGGTAATAGAAGAGTCCCACAGCGACTGGTCCAGCCCGGTCGTTCTTGTCCCCAAGAGTTCTGTGCGGTTCTGTGTCGACTATCGAAAAGTCAATGCGGTATCTAAATTTGACGCGTATCCAATGCCCCGGGTTGATGAACTGCTCGATCGGTTAGGTACGGCTCGCTTTTATTCGACCCTGGACTTAACAAAGGGTTATTGGCAGATCCCCTTGACACCAATTTCCCGTGAAAAAACAGCCTTCACAACGCCGTTCGGATTACACCAATTTGTGACACTTCCGTTCGGTTTGTTCGGAGCCCCAGCCACGTTCCAGCGCCTGATGGACCGTATCCTCCGGCCACACTCCGCTTACGCCGCTGCATATTTAGATGACATCATAATCTATAGTAATGACTGGCAGCGGCATATACAACACCTGAGGGCGGTCTTGAAGTCGCTGCGGCGGGCGGGGCTCACTGCAAACCCCAAGAAGTGTGCGATTGGGCGTGTGGAGGTACGGTATCTGGGGTTCCACTTGGGTCATGGCCAGGTGCGTCCCCAAATTGATAAGACCGCGGCGATTGCGACTTGCCCTAGACCTAAGACCAAAAAGGGGGTGAGGCAGTTCCTGGGGCTGGCTGGCTATTATAGAAGATTTGTGCCTAATTATTCGGATGTCACCAGCCCGCTGACTGACCTCACTAAAAAGGGGGCTCCAGATCCGGTCCAGTGGTCGGAGCAGTGCCAACAGGCGTTTACACGAATTAAAGCTGCACTCTGTGGAGGGCCGCTCTTATATTCACCTAACTTCTCTCTCCCTTTTCTATTACAGACGGACGCTTCAGACAGAGGGCTGGGGGCCGTACTCTCGCAGGTGGTGGAGGGGGAGGAGCGCCCAGTGCTGTACATCAGTCGGAAACTCTCTTTAAGGGAAACAAAGTACAGCACGGTAGAGAAGGAGTGTCTAGCCATCAAGTGGGCGGTCCTCACACTCCGCTACTACCTGCTGGGGTGGGCCTTCACTCTCTTCTCGGATCATGCCCCACTGCAGTGGCTCCACCGCATGAAGGATACTAACGCCCGGATCACCCGTTGGTATCTGGCTCTCCAGCCTTTTAAGTTCGAGGTGGTCCACAGACCGGGGGTGCAGATGGCTGTCGCCGACTTCCTCTCCAGAAATGGGGGGGGAGTGGTAGGCAGGCCGGATGACGCCCCGGCCTGAGTCGGGCGGTGGGGGTATGTGGCAGCGGGGGCGTGGTCAAGCGCCCGTCCGAGGAGGGAAAGCGGTAAGGGCGCTTGCACCTGAGTTAAATTATGTCTAACACCTGTCTCTAATTTCAGTGAGCACGGGGAGAGCGGCATAAATAACAGAGCGACAGCACCGCCAGGAGAAGAGTGCCAGTCTAGTGTTGGCGAGAAGCTACCTTACGGCTATCCATAGTTTGTTAAATGCTGCGACTCTGTCAAATAAAGGAAAAGCCTTACCTTTTGTCGAAGCCTGTTTCCGCTTTCCTTCCTTCTCCGGAGTCATCCGTGTTACAACTAGTTATTTTCATAGCAGGGGTAGTTAATGCCACAATGGAAATTAAATCTAAGACTAAAAGAATAAAAATAATTGTAAAAGCAGCAGTGCATCATCTAAATATCAGTGGGCTGACATGGGAGGAAGTAAGAAATGATCTCAGTGTTCAGGCAAGCCAGGAACAAGTAAGGAATACTAATAATGGGCCTCTTGTTACAATGGAACGCTAGAAGTTTGTTGGCTAATGGACAAGATTTTAAAAAGTGTATATAAGAGTTATCTAGTAAACCCAATGTTATTTGTGTACAGGAGACATGGTTAAGACCAAATTTAGACTTTAGACTAGTTGGATATGATTGTGTTAGATATGATAGGAGAGAAGGAGTGGGGGGTGGATGTGTAACATTTATTAGAGATGTTGCATTTAGAGAGATAGGAATAGGAAATGAGCAAGAATTTATAATCATAGAGATCTGGACAAGGAAGGAGAGCTCAAAATTATTAATTACTATAATCCTTGTAAGAAATTAGACCTGAGTAGTTTAATGTAAATCGAAGGAATGGATGGAAATAGGGGAGTGATATGTAGGGATTTTAATGCACATAGCACATTATGGGGAGGGATAAAAACAGATGTAAATGGAGAGGTTATTGAAGAACTGTTAGAGGAAAAGGACATGGTTTGTTTAAATGATGGGAGAGGGACAAGACTAGATGTACATACAGGGAATATGTCAGTATTGGATTTAACCTTGGTGTCGAATAATTTAGCAGGGAAATGTGAGTGGGATGAATCATATGAAACATCAGTCGGTAGTGATTAGGCTTGGGCGGTAATATGGTATACCGCGGGATCTAAAAATAGCAACGGTATCAGTTTCAATACCGTCATAAAAAAATGCTATGCACTTATATAGGAGACAAGGATTAAATATTAAATATAATTTATTTAATGCCTAAAAATGTGTATGCGTGGTTGTCATCACGTAACAGCGTGGAGGAGAAAGAGAGAGAGGGGGAAAGATGGAGAGTCGCGCACCGAGTGACCTGGTCTCGAAAAAGAACACAACTTCTGCAGTTTGGCAGTATTTCAGGTTTCGACCGAACGAGAAGGGAGAGGCGGTAAGTACGGATGAGGCAATTTGCAAATTGTGCAACAAAATGGTGACCGCGAGAGATGGAAATGCCTCGAACCTAAGGTCGCATATACGAGAGGCGCAACCCGAACCCCCACGAAAAGATGACTCTGGGAAGTATGCTGCAAAAAAAAAGCCGATGCAACGGCAGGTCCCGTCGGCATCGGTACCGTAGAGGACCGAGTCGGAGCTGAAATAACAGCCTACTGTTTGGAGCCAGTTACTCAAGGAGACGAGGACCCACTTCTCTGGTGGAAAAATGCTGCCGGGAGTTTTCCCCAGATGTCGTGAGTGGCACGAAAGTAACTGTGCGTCTGTGCCACAAGCAAGCACACAATCGGAGCGAGTTTTCAGCACCGCAGGTAAAGTTGTCGGTCCACAACGTGCCCTGTTAAAGCTGGACAAAGTAAACATGCTGGTTTTTCTAGCGAAAAATCTTGACTAGATTTGATGCCACTTGCCATTCGTTCCTATTCGTACTGTGTTTATTTTTATTTATTTAATTGATTCAGGTATTTTTATTTGGTTTTCGTTAAAAACAATATTGGAAAGACTGGAAATAAGTTTTTATTTAGGCCTATTGCTTTGCAATAATTTTTATAATATGGATGGTTATGTTAATTCAACTCTGTTTGACTGTTGTGGGTCTATTTGCACTTTTTTATAAGCTGCTCTTTGTTATTAAAAGTTCGGGCGGTGTGATTTTAATTTAATTGATTTGTGTACGCGTCTCTGCGCAAAAACTGTTCTGGATGTTTAAGTTAATTTAATTCTGTTTGACTGTTGTATTTGCACTTTTTTATAAGCTGCTATTTGTTGCTAATAAAAGTTGTTAATATTGTTGTGCATGTTATTTTGTTATTGTTTCAGTATTAGTGTTTGTTATTCAGTTTCAGAACGGTTTAGGCACAAGCCAACAGTTTGGTGACGCTGTCTGAGCCTTACGTCATAATTTTTAATTATTCACGGTAATACCGTATACCGAGGTAAAATAGGGAGGAGGTTTGACGGTATCAAAATTTGGATACCGCCCAAGCCTAGTAGTGATCATTATCCTGTGTTTTGTAGAATATTACTACAGGGAAATAAACAACAAGGAAAAACAATAAGGAAATGTATATTTGACAGTGCAAAATGGGAAGAGTTTAGTTTTATTTGTGGGAGAGATATGGACAAATGGATTTAAATGAAGATATTGAGGAGATTGATAAAAAATTTTAAAAAGTTTGCAAAAAATTGCAAATTAGTCAATTCCTAAGAGAAAGGTGGTCCCTTGGTGGACAGATGAATGTAGTAGAGAAGTTAAAGAAAGAAATAAAGCTCTAAGAATATTAAGAACTCATAATTTTCTAAACTTAATTAAATATAAGCAAATTAATTAAATAAAAGCAAAGGTTAGGAAAATTATACGTAATGCAAAAAGAAAAGGCTGGCAGATGTTTTGCAATAAAATTGGTAGATCTACACCAGTGGGAGAGGTATGGGACATGATTAAAAGTATGAGAGGAATCAGAAGAGAACGGAAATATCCTGGAATTAAATATCCTATTCTGAAGATGGGGGATAAGGCAGCAGTATCTGATGAAGAAAAGGCAGAAATGATAGCAAAGGCACTCACTGAAATCCATAGCTTAATAATCTAACTGCGGAGGGAAAGCAAGGAAAGGAATTAACAAAATCAGCTTATCCTGGAAGGCTTGAGAGACGGAATGAAATGAACAGCTAAATGGATTCTCTGTTTACTATAGAAGAAATGAAGAGGGCAATAGCAAGAACTGGAATAACATCTCCGGGGAAGGATGAAATCTGCGACATAATGTTAAAACATTTGGGTGTTTTGGCATCTATAAAGCTGCTAGGCTTTTATAATAAAATTTGTAAAAAAGGAAAGTTACCAACTGGATGGAAAGAAGCAGTGATTATTCCTATTAGGAAACCAGGTAAGGACCCATCAAATTATAGACCAATAGCATTGACTTCACATATAGGAAAGATAATGGAAAGAATAGCATTTTATTTGCTATTTTTATTTGGAATTCTATCACCTCATCAGTGTGGTTTCAGGAGAGGGAGAGGAACTATGGACCCTATTATATGTCTGTAAACTGACATTATGAAAGCTCAAGCTAATAAAGAATCAATAATGGCAGTTTTCTTTGATGTCGAAAAAGCATATGATATGGTTTGGAAAGAAGGATTAATGATCAAACTTGATATGATAGGAATAGCAGGTAGAATTTATAATTGCATTAAAGACTTTTTATTTGATAGATTTATTCAAGTTAGAGTTGGGAAAGCCTTATCTGGAAGTTATATGGTGGGCGATCATTGTTTGCTGAGGATAGAGCATTGTGGAAAAGGGGAAGGAATATAAATCATATTACAGGAAAAATACAAGAGGCAATTGAGGTGGTAGAAAAATGGTCATTTGCATGGGGATTCCGGTTTTCAGTAGAGAAAACCAAAACATTAATGTTCTCTAAGAAAAGAGGCATTGATACACAGATAAAGATGTATGGACAAAATATTGAACGAGTTAAAGTTTTTAAGTTTCTGGGTGTGTGGTTTGATGCGAAATTAACAGGGAATGAACATATTCATAAGATAGTCACTAAATGCAAAAAAGATTTTAAATGTGATGAGTTGTCTAAGAGGATCAGAATGGGGAGCGAGTAGATCTGCAATGAAAAAATATATATATATTGCACTGATTAGATCAGTGTTAGGTTATGGAAGTATTGCTTATGAATCAGCTGCAAAAACCTCATTATAGAAGCTGGATGTGATACAAGCTCAAGCTTTGAGACTTTGTTGTGGTGCTTTTAAAACGACTCCTGTATATGCTCTTCAGGTTGAAGTGGGTGAAATGCTGCTACAAATCAGACGCAAGCAGCTAATGATGAACTATTGGGTAAATCTTCAAGGTCATTCAGAAGACCATCATCCAACAGTAAAGGTACTCCTTCCATGCTGGGAAAAGGAAAGGTCTAAACAGAAGTGCTTTGCATGGAATAGTGATGAAGCAGCTAGAGAAATGACTGTAAGTCAGAAAAGATACATTCCTGCAGTATCACAGTCAATAACTCCACCTTGGATGTTTCCTGCAGTATTCATAGATTTTTATATTCTAGAGTTAATGAAAGTGTATAAAGACTCTGGAAATATTGTAGATGTTGTTGAAAATAGACTACAAACTGTATACCAAGCATTTGTATATACGGATGGATCTAAAGATCCTTATACTGGGAGAACAGGTTTTGCTTTCAGTATTCCATCCTTAAAAAATTATGTTAATAGGAGAACATCAGATCATTTGTCAGTATACACAGTAGAGATGATGGCAATTGCAACAGCATTACAGTGGATAGAAGAGACACAAATTAAAAAGGTTGTTCTTTGTACAGATTCTTGTTCAACATACAGTCACTGCAATCATTCACATCTCACAGTAGACAGGATATAGTCAACGAGATATATGAAAATCTGTATAGATTGAAGAGTATGAACATAATGACAATATTTATGTGGATACCAGCTCATAGGGTGATAAAGGGCAATGAAGTGGTTGATGGGTTAGCAAAACAGGCTTTGGAAAATGAGGAGATCATGAATATCTCACTTAGTAAATATGATGCAAAAGCAATAATTAAAGCATATACTTTTAAGGAGTGGCAACAAAAATGGGATACAGGAAACACAGGACGTTAACTTTATGAAATACAAAGAGAAGTAGGATTAGCTAGGATAGCTAAAAGAAGCGCCAAAGAGGAAAACATATTTTAACAAGATTAAGAGTAGGGCATACCATGCTGAATAAAACTTTAAAATTAATGAATAAACATCCAACAGGATTGTGTGAGCACTGTGGAATAGAGTCGTCAGTAGAACATGTTATTTGTGTCTGTCAAAAGTATTCTAATGAACGAGAAATAATGGAAAGGGAGCTTAAAAAGGAGGGAGTGGAAGAAATATAGCTTACAAATATAATTAAGAGAATTTCGTTTTATTTTTATTTTATTTATTTATTAATTTTTCTTCATGAAATGGCTAAACTCTGGTCCACACTCCAACACAGTAGGTGGCGATAATGCACCTTAATGTTGGTGCCACCTGCCATAAAACCGAAGAAGGAGAAGAAGAAGAGTCTTTCCTCCTGCCCCAGCGTGTGTAGCGTTTGTGCTTAGTGTTGTTGTTAATCAGAACTACAATTTGTGTTTTATGTTAAACAGTTACCTTACTTTAAACATTGTAATTATAAGATCCTTTGTTGGGTGTGTGATCATTCTCACCAGTTGACTTCTATGGAAGTGGTAGAGAGGTGGGCTCCATTTTCTTTGTTATAATACCTGTTTTCTCCTGTTTATAGCTAGATGATGGCAGTGATGCAAGATTTATGTTGTAAATTTTCTATTTCTTTGTTCATAAGGGTAATTAGTTTGTGCCTCCCTTTAGCTAGACTCCTTTTGTTTATTATTTTGGCCTAGTCCCCTCTTGAAGACATAATGCTTCCCTTTGTTTTGTATTTATAGATGACAATAAACTTGTAAACTGTTTTCGTAACCTGTTGTGGTTATTATTGGCTGGGTCAGGAGTGAAGACATCCAAACACATTTTTGTTTTCTTTTTAGTTCCTTATCACTTGTTAGTTTTCTTCCCAACCCCTGGACAGGGAGGAAACTTAACACAACATTATAGTAATTTTTTCCAACAGTAGATCTTGTCTTTTTGTATCTTGAGTACAAGCTACCAAGAGCTGCAGTAGAGTCTGAACAAATGACAACTCTCTAAGGCCTTCCCTCTTCTATCCATTGTAATTCTACAATTATGGTGACCATTTCAGCTGAAAATACAGATACTCTAGCATTAATTATTTTGCATATGACAACATTAAACTTGGGTATGTATACTCCTGCTCCTATATGTTCACTCCCTTGGTCTTTAGATCCATCAGTAAATACTGGCATATAATTAAAATAGTTCCTTTTCACATAATCTTGAAACAAATATCCAATGTTATCCACATTCCTTTCAGTCTATTCTCTCTTCTGCTCCACAAGTTCCAAGTTCACCTTGGGCACTGGAAATATCCATGGAGGAGCATTACCCCATGCAATATTTGGTCCAGTTTTCCCCAACACACTCTAAGCTGCTTCTCCATATACCATACACCCATAATCAATACACAACTGTATTAAGGCCCTATAAATATCCAGTAGTGATAGTTTATCTGCTCCCCATTCTTAACCAGAAACTGATCTCATGAGATTCAATAACATTTTGTTTCAACCTGTTTAATATGATTCCTCCATATACATTTCTCATCAAACCATAATCCTAAGTATTTGAACTCTTTTCCATACTTTGACCACACAATTTAAGCTGCACATTATCTGGCCTTCTCTTTCTGGTAAAGAGCATGTAGCATGGCTTTGCAATTGACATTTTAAATCCCCAATCATCTTTTAACCTTCAATATATCACTCTGAATGCTATTAGTCACATGTTTAATGTTTTTCCTTCTTTTCCATATAGCCCCATCATCTGCATAAAGTGATGACCCAATATCTCTATCAACATTCATAAAAATATAATTTATCATAATGTTAAACAGGATAGGGCTAATAGCACTGCTTTGAGGAATACCATTTAAAATATTAACATTTTCTGAAACAGCATCTCCAACTTTAACACGGAAGAAGTCTAAATCTCAGTTGTATAGCCTTCCACCAATACCCATTTTATGCATTTTAATCATTAGAACTTCTCTCCATGTTGAGTCATACTCAAAAGTATATTGCTCAAAAGCAATGCATTTTTGTAAGAAAAATATCCATATTTATAACTTTATAAACTATAATCACTGGCTTCCGGTAACGGCCGTCCACGCGTTCACTGGCTTCCTCTATCCTCTGCTCTTTTGCATTCATCACTTCACCCTGGAGCTTACACTACGCCTACGTTATACGCCGGAATTATGGGATATTTTCATTTTTGGGTGAACTAACCCATTAAACAGGTTTAATATAATTTCTATCAGAAAGTCTCACAGACTTGAGTGAAATTTAAGATGACATTTATTTGATGAATATTAAACAGAAGTTGTACTCGGAACCATCATATCCTGCCGGAGATAGGAGGCAGGAGTGAGGAGCCTACCCCCGTGCAGGACAGGACTCAACTGGTGGTGGTGGGGTGGTGGAGATTGCCGTGTTAGCACACTGAAACAGCAATGTGATAGATTGTGAGCTTACAAAGCAATGGCTTACATGTCATTGGCTAAGAATTACCCAGCTTGTGGTGTGAATGTACAGCTGCTAGTCTTCCCGCTAGAACTACGCTGCACTTACATTTCTATCAGGAAGACTTGCAGACTTATATGACATTTATTTGATGAATATAAAACAGAAAAGAAATGTCTCTCGGCGTTTCAAAGAAGCTGTACTCGGAACCGTCATATCCTGCCGAAGATAGGAGGCAGGGGCGAGGAGCCTACCCCCAAAAGAGAGCGTGAAGGTAGAATACTACCCCAAAAGAAAATATCCAGTCAGGTACATACCAGGTCTTATGTTAGGCATTCATTCTGGAGAAGAGGGGAAAGAAAAGAGATGTGTACAGCTTGATATGACATGAAATGCGCAATATCTCTTGTATGGTTGCGCAATACCTTTTGCAACAGGAAAAGCCGTGCATTTTTTCCCCCTTCTCCTTGAGCTTGATTTTGTCCTTTGTGTTTTTTTCCTTTTCTTTTTTTTTCTTCTATTGTCCTTGAGTGTGATTTTGGGATCTCTGTTGAGGGCCCCTGGTTGTACAGAATCTTTGCCATAGATAAACAATGTGGTATGAGGAGGCCCTAGGTCGGCGTTGCTGTGCAGTATCTTTGTTGAAAGATAAACAACATTTGACTATGAAAACCCTTCGACAAGGGAAGAGTTGTTTGATGGTTATCTTTGCCAAGGTAAACAGCAAACATAAATTCATATGATAATGGAAATGCTGTCATGCAATACCTTGTTGAAAGATATCCCATGATAGTGTGAGCTTTCCGGTGAGGGCAAGCTGGCTTGTGCAATACCTATGCAAAGGAAACCATGCTTGAGATTATGGAAGCCCTGGTGAGGAGGGTAGACATAGTTATGAGTTATCCTTGCGAAACGATGGACGTGCTTAAATTTAATCATTGTGTAGGGAAGGATGTGCTGGGAGAGAGCCACCAAACACCACCAGATAGATTTGAAAACTTTTGGCTTATGGAGAGTTGAGCTTGTCTGATGATTCATGAGGGGAGAGACAATAATGTTTTAAACAGTGGTGCTACATGGTGTGATGAATAGTATAGGAATTTTGAGATGTATAGTGTGAAAGCAAAAGGATATGAACATGCACACTGGGAGATCAGAATAGAAAATAGAAGAGTACCGTGTGGAGGAATAGTGGGCAGGAGGAGGAAAAGTGGGCCCAGGTGGATTAGTAGGTAGTGTGGACCGGTCAAGTCCTTTCTGCATGAGAGTTGGAGTGGAATTCAAATGGGGTAGTGAGGAAGACTTTAGTGATGGCAATATCAAACTGTGATGCCATGCTCCCTCAGAGTGCCCACATCATGAGCTCTGTCTTTCCTACATGATTTAGCATGAGGGCGACCAACAAAACAGGGATATCTTACTGAATGGAGTGATGGGACCCTGTACAATAAGCACTGTACAGGATGACATGCTTGAATAGTGATCTTTGTTCCCTGATGGGGAACACTCGAGCATGCAACACAGTGAATGACATGCGAGTGACCAAGTTACCCTCATGTGATCATTCTGTGAACACCTGCCATTACTATGAGAGTGAATGCGCTGTTTACATTAAATACTGGCTTTTGATATTGATGCAGAAGCGTTATGATGAACAGACAGCATGGCAACTGGCCTAGACCCATGACTAAATCTGAATGCATTTGAAAGATATGATAAGAACTTAGCTTTTTTCTGATGGAAAAAGCTGCTGCCTGAGCCGATGATTTTGACAGACTTGGCGAGGAGCGCATTCCTTCTGCGCTGGGTCATGCATTCCGATTGGAAAGGGAAAGCGAGCTTCCAGAGATGCTCTGTGCGCTGGTTCTCCTGTGGCCTGGAGAGGTCAGAACATGTCTATAATGATTCCAAGAGGGTGCGATCCCTCTGAGAATCCAGAAATTTGCAGACGTGTGTTGCGGCAAGGACTGCTGATTCTGGATAAAAGGTAAGGAGCAGTGAATAAGTCTGTGTCCATGCTGGATGTTAGCTAGTCAGAGAGCAAATTTGATTCAATGTCAGACAGTGGTATAGAATGATGTTGCCGTATTAGCACACTGAAACACCAATGTGATAGATTGTGAACAGACTTATAAAGCAATGGCTTACATGTGATTGACTAGGAATTACCCAGCTAATGGTGCAATGATGATATTATGCAATGATGATACCAAGCTAATGGTGCAATGATAGTTCCCGCTAGAACTACACTGCGCTTACATTTCTAATACATCATCTGGTAATTGCCTACACATAGCATAACATAGTTGGTCTTGTCCTGGGGCCATATATCCACTTCACTTTAAGGCCATTTTCAACTTGTGTAATGTTAAGTCCATGTGAAGTGTCGATCCGTCACTATCCGTTTCCTTTGATAATCAATCAGATTATCTTGACTCAAATGATTTCTTAAAATTCTGAATACATAATTTCTTTCTTTTATGGCATTTTTACATTCATTGTTCCACCATGGAACCATTCTCTTTTTCTCCTTCATTGTGCTCCTAGGAATATATGTTGATGCGGCACTGATAATCATGGACATCACTGCTACTACACAGTTATCAACATCACTGTATCGTGGAGGAGTGTGGGGGAATGACGCTCCCCCGGACCCTAATCAGCCTGGTGAGGTGAGCAAGGGATAAAGGCAAATGGAGAAGGCATTTGGAGAGAGAGAGAGAGAGAGAGAGAGAGAGAGAGAGAGTGAGAGAGAGAGAGAATTGCAGGCAGCTGCCCTGTATGTGTTTATGTTTGTTTTTGTTTAAGTTTATCATTAAACTTTATTTATATTGTCAAGCCGGTTCTCACCTCCTCCTTTCCCTTATAACCCCTTAACATTGGTGCCGAAACCCGGGAGGGAGGAGGGATGTCCGTCGTAGAGTCCGCGACACTGCTGTCCACCCAGGTGAGTGCCACTGCCATCCGCCAGGGGACGGAGTAGCCCGACCGTCTGGAGCAATGGAGCCGCTGCCAGTGGCGGAGGAGTGCCCTGCTGGCCACCAGAAATGCGGAGTCGTCGAGGGAAGACCGCCATCCATGAGGGGATGAGGGAATCAACTCCCCAACCGTCTGGATCAGTAGGGCCGCTGCCAGTGTAGGAGGAGTGTTCCCACGGACCACCAGAAACGCACAGCGGCATTCTGTTCACTGGAGGTTGGAGGTTTGACTCCGGTCTGCCCGGGGAGGAGCGGCTGTCATCTGCCTGAGAGGATGGAGAAGTGATCGAGGACCACGCAATGGTGCATCAGAGAACCTGTGAGTGAGTTTTTTCTCTCTCTCTCTTCTCTCTCTCTCTCACTGTCGCTCCGTGTTGACCTTTCCCTCGCCTGTTTTTTTGTTTGTTTGATTTTCCCCCTCGTCTCCTCCCAGGTCGAAGTAGGCGGGGAAGAAACAAAACAACAATTCAGAGACATAGCAACAAATCAGAAAACAAAAGGACAAATTAGAAAAAAAAGAACAAATCAAAAAACACAAAATCAATTCCGGAAACAAAACAACAAGTCAGAAATCACAAAATCAAGTCCGGAAACAAAACAACAAGTCTGAAAACACATTGACAAGTCTGTCGAAATGGAAAGGGTAGGTACCATATATTCTTACCTGATTGGTTGTGTAGACCAAGCTCCTTTTTCCTGATTAGCTACTGTCCAACTGCATGATTATTTCAAAAAGAAATGGAAGCCATGCCAAATGAAAGCCAACTAATTTGCAAATATTTAGAGGAAGGACATTCATATGTCGTGATTTTGGACATCCTGTCAACATATCACGACATATTGCTTAGCTTGCGCACTTTGAAAACACGCCTCAATGAAGTAGGTATGTTTAGAAGAAAAAACTACTCTCCTCTGAATGGTGTTAGGAATGCAATCAGAACAGAGCTACGTGGGCAGGTATTTGGTTATCGGACAATGTGGTTAGCACTTCAGCGGAAACACAAGCTACGTGTTAAATGTGATGATGTTATGTGGTTGCTGCAAGAATTTAACCCACGAGGGACAGATTACAGGACACACCATAGATTTGTTAGGCGGATGTATCATTCTATGTTACCAAACTATTCATGGCATGTAGATGGTTATGACAAACTGTGACCATTTGGTTTCAGGATATCAGGGTGCATCAATGGCTTTTCAAAACTTATTCTGTTGCTTTCCAGTGGGCAAGCTTTTTCATATGTTGTCCATATGAGATTACGAACGGATTGTGGGACAGAGAATGGGCCGCTGGCCGCTATACAGTGCACTCTCTGTCACAACCATACAGACTACCTTGCAGGCCCAGGAAGCCACATGTATGGTTCTTCAATCAGCAATCAACACATTGAGTCATGGTGGACCATGTTTAGAAAAGAAATGTTGTATGTTTTGTTTTTGTTTCTTTTTCATATGTTTATGCATTGACCATACATTTATATAGGGGAGGAGAAGAGATTTATCTACAGGAGTCTGCAGTGTATTTAAGTGTTTATTTCATTGTTTTTAACGTTGTTAGAGTGGTATTCATTACTAGATCAGGTGCTGTTTGTTTACTGTCTTGAACTTGTGTCGCTTAAATGTGTGTTTGTGTGTGTGCACTATATTGTTGTTTTGACTTATCACATAGTATTCACTGCTAGATTTAGAGTTGGTTATCCAGTGTGTGTAAAACTATCATTGTTTTAGTGTCTGCAAACAGTGCTTCACTTGTTTTAGAGTATTATTTATTGCTAAAGTGCAACATAATTTATTTGCGGTGAACTGAAGTCGCGTTTGTTCCCGTGCACCTCGCACAACCCTTAGTTTCGGTTGACCACGTGACTAGCTTTGTTGTGCTAAGTAGCATTAAGGTGTGGCCTGCTTTTTCCACTGAATGGCTCATTACAGCGTGTATTTATTTGACTAGTGGTAGCCCTTGTGTAAAGCCCTCCTCATGTGAAGACCTACTTGGGTAAAGACCAGCTCTTTGTTCTCAGTGGGACACTGGAACTGCCAGTCTGCTGCTTTCATTCGCCACACAGTCCACCCTCAGCTTCTTGGCACTGAAGGAGACATGGATTCGTCCTGAGGATACAGCAACACCTGCTGCTCTCAACAACTTCTCCTTCTCTCACACTCCTCAACATACCGGTAGAGGTGGGGGAACAGGTTTGCTCATTCATAATAACTGGACTTTTTCACCACAGGCTATGTAACAATAAATCTTTTGAATTCCATGCCGTTACTACAATGCATCCCACAAAAATACATGTTGTTATCTATCGCCCTCCAGGTCAGCTGACCAGCTTTCTTGAGGAGTTGGATGTCCTGCTGTCCTCCTTGCCAGAGGATGGCAGGCCACTTGTGGTTCTTGGTGATTTCAACATACACCAAGACAAGGTGCCTCAAATATTCTTGTTACACTTTTACATGTCTCTGATCAACTACTTTGTTCAATTCAACATGATTCTCCCATCTGTATTAAAACCTACTCCACTTTTGGTTTCCTTTTGCAGTAACCTCCATTCCCCGTCTTTGACGTTGTGTGACACTAGGGGTCTCTCCTGAGAGCCTTGTGCATCTCTGTGCATCTCTGAACTTGACAAAAGACCAATGAGAAATTGGCAGATAGAATTTGCATGTCCCGCCCCCGGACATACGGTATAAAGGGAGGGAAATGTGTCTGTCCATTCAGAAATTTTCTTCGGAGCCAACCGGTTGTGTGATCAGCAAGCTGCGATTCACAAGACTGTTCACTTCATCTCTAAGAGAGCATATTTGCGGCTTTCTCCTTCTCTGCATGGCAGTGCAGCTTTACCCCTGGGCGCTTCCACAGTTCTTTCTAAAAGATAATATTTTTGTAAAAGAGTTTAATTCAATCATCAGCGCCGTTGAACGTCCTTTTCAGGACGCGTATTTATAAAGATGCCCTTCCACCCCTGTGAAGTTCCTGGAAGCGGTCGAGTTCTTTTTTGAAGAAGCAATGATGAATCCTTAAAATAGATCAAAAGCATTGCACAATATATAGTTATTTAGCTTGTATATATCTTAAAGGGTTTCTTAGACATGTAGTATCTTGCTCAAAAGCCTGGTATTAGTACAGCTGTTTGACTCAGGAATAATCTTGATCAAGTGTGAATGTGACACAAAATACACATGCTTTGTTTCAAATTTTTTCTGAAATTGAACCATCACAACCAAAAAGAAGAAATTCTTACATTTTATCACCCACTGTAGTTTTTGTGTAGTTTCATTCTCTGGTGTTACTGGCTGCAGGTAGTATTTATATAATTAGTTCTTGATTTACAAATTGTGCTATAATATAGTGTTCATCATCTACTGTATATTACTTTGTCATCCAGGTTGAACTCAACAGTACTCTGTCTTGTTATGACAACCTCTGTGTCAAATTCTGAACTGACAACCTGTTCTGCAAGACAAAGGACAATTCATGTTAAGTAAGGGTTCATTCAAATACATGATAAATTCTGCAAAACTAACCTTCAAAGTTGTTCTGCAAATAAATAAAAGAATCCTTGCATATGTCTTCATAAATACATAAACGTACCTGTACATTCTTTTGCTCATGTTTGGTTTCTCTTTTCTCGCCAATTGAAAAGTTTGTCATTTCCTTGGATTTCAGTTTTCGGTATTGCAAAAATTGTTTTAAAGTAGGTCTGGGAGATTAATTCACGACTGTGTAAGAAATAAAGATTCTCACACACCAACTGCATCACTATCAGTCATTCTGATGATTAATAAAGATTAAAAACAGTCCAATTTACAACTATTAACAAGACAGGACATTTACATTTGCTGAGTAGCCTAAAACTGATGATAATCGGTAACTAGCTGGTTGGATACCTGCACCAGTCATCATCATCTCGATCACAATTTTTTCATGCTGTTTCTTTTTCAGAACATTGAGAGACTTTCCACATGAACTGCAAAACCTAGGAAAAACTTAATATTTCAATCCAAAGTAAGGACAGTACATTGCTACACATTGCTGATGCCATTACTGGATCGCCTTCCTATATGCCTTGATTGACATATAAGTCACCCAATCGGCGACAAGTATTACGTTCCCATTGTATAAATACAGGGGTGTAAAGTAACGAATTACAAATACTCACATTACTGTAATTAACTACTTTTTCCCAACAATTGTACTTTAAGTATTTAAAAAATTGTATACTTTCTTTTACTTGAGTACATTTTAAGTTTTAACTGTACTTTTACTGCACTTTTTTCCCACTGCCTGTGTTCACTACTTCCCTGTCCTGATTTTATTTTTATCTATCGACATGATTGTCTAGGGAGAGTCTCATGACTCCTGTCAAATCAAATCTCATGTAAAAAACTTGAACGGCAGCTAGCGCCAATTGTGGAGAATACCTCAAGCACAGTTTACAGCTGAACATAACCAGCAGCACCTGAAAGGGTTTTTCGCAGTGAAAAAAAACAATTGCTTGATTGTGTCATGTGAGTTTAACTTGTTCAAGCCATATATCAGCATTAATCCTGCCTCTTATTTGAAGAAACATATCAAGGTAAATTTCATATTGGGCTGGAAAATAAAATGATCTAGATTTAGCCAATGTTCTACATCTAGAACAGAGGTGTTCATTACATCAGTCACGATAGCAAGAGCACCACTGGTTGGTTGATATAGATGAAATATAAAATATTGACATTTTATTTCCTGTGGTCTGTAGCTGCGTGCTGTTTGTTTGACAGGTGGTTAATATTTTGGTGCTATTGCGGGTTTGCACCTAAATGATCAAATACATTTAATAATTCTGCCAATGCCTGTCTTGGAGAGACACAAGGGGTCTCTTCTGAGAGCCTCGCGTACCTCTGAACTTGAGAAAAGGCCAGCTATGACGCTTTCGCCGCTGCATTGGAGAACGTCACAGCGGTGTCTGATGCTGATGACTTCCACCTTCGGGTCTGCTCGCCCAGTCTGAGCCTGTGCCAATCTTGGACCTGCGAGTTCTCAACCGGACTTTACACAAACTCCTGTTCAGAATGCTCACGCAGAAATAAATTATAACCTGCATTTGCATTAGATTGGTTCGCAGCGGTAGACCTGAAGGACGCGTACTTAACGTCTCTATTCTGCCTTGGCGTCGACCCTCCCTACGGCTTGCATCCGACGGTCAGGCGTATCAGTACAAGGTCCTCCCCTTCGGCCCACCCCTCTCCCCTCGCATCTTCACCAAGGTCGCAGAGGCCGCCCTTGCCCCGCTACGGGAAGTGGGCATCCGCATACTCGATTACCTCGATGACTGGCTCATCCTAGCACACTCTCGAGAGTTACTATGCACCCACAGGGACCAGGTGCTCGCGCACCTCAGCCGTTTGGGGCTTCATGTCGACTGGGAAAAAAGCAAGCTCTCTCCGGTTCAGGGCATCTCTTTTCCCTGCTTGGAGTTAGACTCAGTCTCAATGTCAGCGTGCCTCACAACTGAGCATGCGCAGTCAGTGCTCAGATGCCTTGCTAGCTTCAAGTCAGGCATAGCGGTTCCTCTCAAACTTTTCCAGAGGCTCCTGGGGCATATGGCATCCTCGGCCGTGGTCGCGCCGCTCAGGTTGATGCATATGAGACCACTTCAGCACTGGCTTCAGACTCGAGTCCTGAAATGGGCATGACGCTGTGGCACATACAATGGATTTATCACCCATTCCTGCCGTCAGACTTTCAACCCTTGGACAGACCTCTGTTTTCTGAGGACAAAAGTCTCCCTACAGCAGGTGTCCAGATGTTTCTTGGTCACCACAGACACCTCTCAATGCCTGCGTTGGCACATCAACTGCCTTGATAAGTTGTTGGCTGTACTCCTTGCCCTGCGGAGGTTTCTCCCGCTGATTCAGGGAAAGCACGTCTTGATCCGTTCAAACACTGTTAGGTACATAAATTGCCAAGGCTCCCGTCACATGTCACAACTCTCCCGCCATCTCCTCCTTTGGAGTCAGCAAGGGCTGCGCAACAGGTCTCGCTCAGCGGAGAGTGGAGGCTCCACCCCCAGGTGGTCCAGCTGATCTGGAACTGCTTTGGAGGCAGACCCAGCCTCTTCTTTGCTGTGTCCTGTACGTGCTTTGCGTATCTATGTGGACCGCACGCAGGGCTCTAGATGCTCTGAGCAGCTCTTTGTCTGCTTTGGCGGACGGCGGAAAGGGAATGCCATCTCCAAACAGAGGTTAGCTCATCTTAGATGGGCAAGAGGGTGAGCAAATGATGAGAGAATTTTCATTTTTGGGTGAACAAACCCTTTAACTCTGGGTCAAAATGCAATGTTAAGCAATGTTCCAGGTGGAACATTGAAAGAATATTTGTACAATAAGAAAATTACATTCCTATAACCAAGGTAAAACATTGATAAAACATTTTCACAATGAGAAATTTTTACGTTTCAGTAACAATTTGCAAACCGTTTTATAATAATTGAAAAACACTGAAATAATTTTTATATAACAAGAGCATGGAATGTTCCAATAACACTTTGCAGAACATTCCTATTACCAAGGAAGAACACTGAGAAAACGTTTTCATAATGAGAAAATTTTGCGTTCCAATAATGTTTTGCATAATGTTTTAATGACAATTGAAAAAAATTGAGAGAACGTTTCTATAACGAGGACATGGAACATTCTAATAACGTTCTACAGAACTTTCCAATAACCAAGGAAGAACGTTGTGACAAGGGTTCAGTGTAAGAAGGGAAAAGAAGGACACGGTGTCAGCTCTCTCTGCACTCAGGTAGGGCCTTTAATGTGCCAGCAAGGTATTTTATAATACAGACAAGTAAACAAACAAATGACTCAGAATGTGGACAGCTTGCTGGGTTGCCAACACTAGACTGGCGTGTGTGTCCCTTGACTGGCGATGTTGTGGCCCTTTTATGCCGCTCTCCCCGTGCTCACTGAAATTAGAGACAGGTGTTAGACATAATTTAGCTCAGGTGCAAGCGCCCTTACCGCTTTTCCCTCTCCGGACGGGCGCTTGACCACGCCCCCGCTGCCACATACCCCCACCGCCCGACTCAGGCCGGGGCGTCCTCCGGCCTGCCTACCACTCCCCCCCCATTTCTGGAAAGGAAGTCGGCGACAGCCATCTGCACCCCCGGTCTGTGGACCACCTCGAACTTAAAAGGCTGGAGAGCCAGATACCAACGGGTGATCCGGGCGTTAGCATCCTTCATGCGGTGGAGCCACTGCAGCGGGGCATGATCCGAGCAGAGAGTGAAGGCCCGCCCCAGCAGGTAGTAGCGGAGCGTGAGGACCGCCCACTTCATGGCCAGACACTCCTTTTCTATGGTGCTGTACTTTGTTTCCCTCAAGGAGAGCTTCCTGCTGATGTACAGCACGGGGCGCTCCTCCCCCTCCACCACCTGCGAGAGTACGGCCCCCAGCCCTCTGTCTGAAGCGTCCGTCTGCAATAGGAAAGGGAGAGAGAAGTTAAGTGAATATAAAAGCGGCCCCCCACAGAGTGCGGCTTTAACTCGTGTGAACGCCTGTTGGCACTGCTCCGACCACTGGACCGGATCTGGAGCCCCCTTTTTAGTGAGGTCAGTCAGCGGACTGGTGACGTCCGAATAATTAGGGATGAACCTCCTATAATAGCCAGCCAGCCAGCCCCAGGAACTGCCTCACCCCCTTTTTGGTCTTGGGCCTAGGGCAAGTTGCAATCGCCGCGGTCTTATCAATTTGGGGACGCACCTGGCCATGACCCAAGTGGAACCCCAGATACCGCACCTCCACACGCCCAATCGCACACTTCTTAGGGTTTGCCGTGAGCCCCGCCCGCCACAGCGACTTCAGGACCGCCCTCAGATGTTGTATATGCTGTTGCCAGTCATTATTATAGATAATAATATCATCTAGGTAGGCAGCGGCGTAAGCGGAGTGCGGGCGGAGGACACGGTCCATCAGACGCTGGAACGTGGCTGGGGCCCCGAACAAACCGAACGGGAGTGTCACGAATTGGTGTAATCCGAACGGCGTAGTGAAGGCTGTTTTTTCTCGGGAGATTGGTGTCAAGGGGATCTGCCAATAACCCTTCGTCAAATCTAGGGTCGAATAAAAGCCAGCAGTACCTAACCGATCGAGCAGTTCATCAACCCGGGGCATTGGGTACGCGTCAAATTTAGACACCGCGTTGACTTTTCTATAGTCCACACAGAATCGCACTGACCCGTCACTCTTGGGAACAAGAACGACCGGGCTAGACCAGTCGCTGTGGGACTCTTCTATTACGCCCATATCAAGCATGGCATCCAATTCGTTCCGAACAATTTTCTTTTTTTGCTCGGGGAGGCGATAAGGGCGGCTACGAACGACCACCCCCGGCTCGGTCTCGATGTGGTGCTCAATGAGGTTCGTGCGACCCGGTAGGGGAGAAAACACGTCAGCAAACTCCTTTTGCAACCTGGCCACCTCTGATCATTGGCACGGGGAGAGGTGGTCTCCACAAATGACCGGGGCATTGAGATCAGGTTTTGGATTTACCTCCGGTCCGAGCTCTGCCCTCTCTGGAATCACCATGGCCAATGATACAGGGACCGCCTCCCTCCATAATTTAAGGAGGTTGAGGTGGTAAATTTGACGTGTGTCCCCTCTATCGGTTTGTTTAACTTCATAATCGAGATCCCCCCACTCGTCGTGTGACCACGAAGGGCCCTTGCCACTTGGCGAGTAATTTGGAGCTCGATGTGGGAAGTAATACAAGGACTTTATCTCCCGGTGCAAATTCCCTTAGCTGTGCTCCCCTGACGTACAGCCGGCGTTGACGTTCTTGGGCCCGGAGCAAATTTTCTTGTGTTAGTTTTCCCAAAGCGTGAAGTTTTGCTCTGAGGTCAAGAACATATTGAATTTCATTTTTGCTATTCGAAGGTCCTTCCTCCCAGCCCTCCCGTAAAACATCTAAGACGCTACGCGGGCGTCGCCCATACAACAGCTCAAACGGAGAGAAGCCGGTTGAGACTTGCGGGACCTCTCGCACTGCAAACAACAAGGGGTCGAGCCATCTGTCCCAATTTTTAGCATCCTCGTGCACGAACTTACGAATCATGTTTTTGAGGGTTTTGTTAAAACGTTCCACTAGGCCATCTGTCTGCGGATGATACACGCTAGTACGAATCGATTTAATACCCAACAGATCGTAGAGTTCGCGAAGTGTACGTGACATAAACGTTGTGCCTTGATCGGTGAGGATTTCTTTTGGAATCCCCACCCGGGAGATTATTTTGAAGAGTGCCGTAGCAACACTACGTGCTGAGATGTTGCTTAACGGCACTGCTTCCGGATATCGTGTTGCGTAATCCACTAGGACTAACACAAAGCGATGTCCGCGTGCTGTCCGTTCTAATGGCCCAACGAGGTCCATTCCAATTCTTTCGAAGGGGACCTCGATCAAGGGAAGAGGGCGCAATGGCGCTTTTGGGGTGGCCGGTGGGTTTACCAGCTGGCATTTGCGGCACGCCGCACACCACCTGCGGACGTCACCGCTAATGCCCGGCCAATAAAAACAGGCTATTAGACGGGGAAGTGTTTTCCTTTCCCCTAGATGACCTGCCATGGGATTATAATGAGCCGCCTGGAATAACATTTCCCGGCGGCTCCGTGGAATCAAAAGCTGTGTTACATTTTCTTTGGTCTGAGTGTCCTGCGTCACTCTATACAGCCGGTCATTTATAATTGCAAAATAGGGATGTGCGAGAGCGATGTCTGGCCGAAGACGCTGACCATCGATCGTTTTCACCTGATCGAAGGCATGCTTAAGGGTTTCGTCCCGCGACTGCTCCAAAGGGAAATCCTCGTCAGGGAATTCCCTGCGAAGGGGAGGGGCGAAAGCCTCGCCCCTCTCCTCGTCATCTCGATTTGGAGCAGCCGAGGACGGACCTGGCTCCGCCTCTCCTGCCAAAGCATCGCACATTGTACATCTCCCTATTTTAGTGCAGGACCCATCCTCACAAATATTCCCTAATAGATTCTTAAATGCAGGCCAATCAGTCCCCAAAATCAGAGGATGGGTGAGGCGGGAACTAACCGCTGCCTCCACTCTATGTTTTTTTCCTTGAAATTTGATCAGCACGGTCACCAACGGATAGTTGTGAACATCCCCATGCACACACCTCACCCTTACCCGCTTAGCTGTGCTCAAAGCCCCGGGTTGAACCAAGCGTTGATGGATGGTGGTCTGATTACAACCGGTATCCAGCAAAGCTTGGTGTGTACCCCCCTGGATTCTTACCGGTATCGGTACGCTCCAGCCCGATCAGGGGCAGCATGCTGGGGATCGGAGACCCGAACCACCGTCCCCACCTCCATCATCGCACCCGGGTCCCCGCACCTCCAACAGGCCGGCCCAGGCGCCACCCCCGTACCTGCGTCGGCGGACGCCCCCACCTGAGGGGGAGAGCGGTTAAATGTTGTGGAGGGGGGGTGAGCTGACGTAGAAGGTCTCTGCCAGGCTCCTCACCTGCGTGGGGCAGGAACGGACCCTGGAGAGAAGACAGAGCGAGAGGGGGGCGGGGGATGGGAGAGAGTAGAAAAAAACACAGGGGGAGGGGGAGGAGAGAGAGAGAGAGGGCTCGTCCGCCCTTGGGACCGCCGCCATGTGGTCCTCCACGAGCTGAACGGCCGCCTCCAGCGACGCCGAGCGGTGGCACTGGACCCACTCCGCCGTTTTCTTGGGCAATCGTTGGATGAACTGTTCCAGTACTACCTGATCGATCAGTCCCTCGACGTCGCGGTCCCCCACTAGCAGCCATTTCCGGCAGGCATCACGGAGCTGCTGGGCAAACGCGAACGGGCGGTCGGCTTTCTCCAGTTTCATGGCTCGGAAGAGTTGGCGATGTTCCTCAGGACTCCGACCAACCCGTTGCATGATGGCTCTCCTTAAGTCAGAGTAGGCCAGGAGGTTCGTTGCGGGCAGTTGTTGAGCCGCGAGTTGGGCTTCCCCGGACAAAAGAGGAACAAGGCGGGCTGCCCATTGATCGCGCGGCCAACCCCAAATTTCGGCGGTCCGTTCGAACAAGTCCAAGAATGCTTCCGGATCGTCCGTTGCCCCCATCTTCTGTAACGTGGGCGGGGGCAACGGGGAACGATTGTCCGGGGTCGCGGCTGTGGCGGGAGCGACCTCCTGGCTGAGCAGGCTCCGGATGATGTGCCGGTCCTCTGCTTGAGCCCGCATGATCTCAAAGAACCGCCGGTCTTGGTCCTCTTGGAGCTCAAGCAGAGACTGTTGGTGGTTCTGATGTAATGCCGTGAGGGACTGGAGGACTTTGGCCAGCTGGGAGGAATCTACGGGACGACCTTCCATGTTCGGTGATTTTCCCGGGTTTCGGTACCAGTGTGACAAGGGTTCAGTGTAAGAAGGGAAAAGAAGGACACGGTGACAGCACTCTCTGCACTCAGGTAGGGCCTGTAATGTGCCAGCAAGGTATTTTATAATACAGACAAGTAAACAAACAAATGACTCAGTATGTGGACAGCTTGCTGGGTTGCCAACACTAGACTGGCGTGTGTGTCCCTTGACTGGCGATGTTGTGGCCCTTTTATGCCGCTCTCCCCGTGCTCACTGAAATTAGAGACAGGTGTTAGACATAATTTAGCTCAGGTGCAAGCGCCCTTACCGCTTTTCCCTCTCCGGACGGGCGCTTGACCACGCCCCCGCTGCCACAAACGTTAATCAGAATGAGCTTTATTGCCAAGTGTGCTCAAGTACACAAGGAATTTCTTTTTGGTGATAGGAGAAATAAGTGCACACAGAACGTTACAGTGAGACACAGAATATAAATAAGGTAAGAGAATAAACAGACAGACAAAAAAATAGAATGGCGTATGTAAATTTGCAAGTACAAATATATGTGCAAGGTAGGGGTGCAAGGTCTAAAAAGCTGGAGGTTTTAACGTTCATAGAAATTTCAGAAATAAAGTTTTTACAAACTAATGGAAACGTAGGGGTGCAAGGTCTAAAAAGCTGGAGGTTTTAACGTTCATAGAAATTTCAGAAATAAAGTTTTTACAAACTAATGGAAACGTAAGGAAAACTTTCTTAGAACATAAAATTGTTAGCTGACCAAAAACATGGTTACTACAATATGAATAAAGTAAAAACTAGGGATGTGTGGAACAACTAATTTCACTGACTTTTAAATGAAAATTTTGGTCGACTAGCTAAAAAGAAACCTTCAGAAACCAGTCAAAAATAAATGTGTTTACACTGTAAAAATTGTCAAGCCAACCAAATGTATGAATATTTAGTAACTGGTTCCACAACATTTTTACTTTCAGTTTCTTCAAAGTATTAACTGAATTATTCTTGTTTAGTTGGCTCAAAGTGAACTCCAATTTAAAAATATAGCTGCAAGTAGTGATACGGGTGTCAAGCCAATTATGGGCACCACGAGCAGCAAAAGAAGCTTTGCGATATGTATTTGGTTACAGTACGATGAACAGTGTATGAGGAGTTAGAAAAAGTAAACTTTCAAACGTAAACAAAAAAAAAACAGATTTATTTTAAAATTAACAATAAATAGCTAGTTCTTAGAATTTTTGTCCAGTATGTAGCACTGTTCTGAAATTGTTCAGGTAGGCTGGGGTTTGAGAGATGCCAAATTTGCTGTGGTAACATATCAGACTGTCCTCTATCTGTGTGGCCAATTTCATAACTTTCCAGCAAGCGGTTCTATGGGCAGCCATATACTCGAGTGGAAGAAGAAGAACAAAAATAAGAAAATGAATGAAAACAATGGGGGTCTTTCACCCCTTCGGGGCTTGACCCCTAAATATACCTGCAAGCAGTGAGACCTGGGTCAAGCCAATTATCAGCACCATGAGCAGCAAAAGAAGCTTTGTGACATGTTTTTATTTATGTTGAGTCCTATGAACAGTATATGAGTTAGGAAATGTAAACTTTCAATCATAAAAAGAAGCAGATTTATTTTAAAATTAACTAGCTAGTTCTTAGAAATTTTGTCCAGTATGTAGCACTGTTCCAAAACTGTTCAGGTTGTATCTGGGCATGATGGTTATCATGCAGGAAAGCGTTCGAGTTATAAGCCAAAAAAATCTGTTTTTGCTATCTCCTGACCAGTAAGGGGCAGTTCGCAAAAATGCTGCAGTAACCACAGGGCCTAATGGTGATGACACATACTAAGTTATGTCCCAATCCTTTAAAGCGTTGTGGAGATACAGCCTCAAGTTCAATTTTGCACATTCTTCATCAAATTTATTGAAGTGCCATTTGAAAACAGTATGGTTTATCAAAATTCTGTGAATCAATTTTTGTCGTGAATGTCTCTAGGTGATGCAGGCCAATTTTCATGCAAATCGGAAAAACAGTCTATGAGAAGTTTGAAAATGTACATTTTCAAAACATTTAAAAATGGCTGACAGGAAGTTTGCTCGATCATGACACAATTGTTTGTTCTCATAAACGTTTTTTGGAATCAATCAACACCAGTCTCATGGCAGTAGGCAAAAGGAGTCAATAGCTATTAGCATTTTTAGAAATAGCATTATATTTTTGACCACAAGGTGGCGCTGTCCTGAAACTTTTTGAGACCTTTCTGAGCATGGTGCCAAAGACACATACTGAGTTTCGTAATGACATGCTGAGCTGTTTGTAAAATACAGCATTTTATGGCTAATTCAAAATGGCCAATGTTCAAAATGGCCGACATAGGAATTTTTCATATTGCAGGACACGCTATTCCCCACTGAATCTAATGAGACCAATTTGATGATTTTCTGACAAACTGTTTAGAAAAATATAAAAATTATAATAAAAATATATAAAAATGTAATAAATAAATAAATAAAAATTAAGTAGAAAATTGTTAGGTAATACGATTCGGCTGCTTTTTTCTGCATTCCTCGAAGTAAGATTTTTGCTTATAACTTTATAAGCAAAAATCTTACTTCGAGGAATGCAGAAAAAAGCAGCCGAATCGTATTACCTAACAATTTTCTACTTAATTTTTATTTATTTATTTATTACATTTTTATATATTTTTATTATTATCTATGTCTTGTTGCTGTTTTGTATTATTGTGCACTGGAAGCTCCTGTCACCAAGACAATTTCCTTGTATGTGTAAGCATACTTTACAATAAAGCTGATTCTGATTCTGTTATTATTGTTTCAGAGAATTGACCCAATTGAAATACAGATATAATACTATTTTGTCGCGGACGGTGGAGTTTTAGCTATTCAGGGCAAGATAGTCATACTTTGAATCGGGGGACAGGGCAGGAAAACTTCTGGCTAGATATATAAAACAGAGAGAGTCTTTTTCTACCATTCCCTTAGTGAAATCTGCTGGTGGTGAAATATTTACCTCAGCCATTGATATTAATAATGTCTTTAAAGAAGTCTAACTTGATCTTTATAGTTTCACGTCTTTGTCTATTGCTGAAGATATTGGAAACTTTGTGAACCATTAGAACTCTTTAAACTGACGAATGAGCAAAAAAATTATCTTTCTGAGATTCTGAGATAACCTTGGAGGAGCTTGGCGAGGTAATTAAGGCCTTGCCTACAGGGGCCAGATGGCTTTGCCACTGAGTTTTTTTTATTTTATGCTACAGAATTGGCTCCACATTCGCTAGAATTTTATACTGAATCATTAAAGAATGGAAAGCTTCTGCCAACTATGTCACAAGCCCAGATCAGTCTGATGTTAAGTGTTAAAGTTTCCATCCAATTTCCCTGATCCAGCAAGATGTTAAAATATTGCCAAAAATGTTGGATAACTTATTAAGTAAAGTTATGGCATCTCTTATACATATAGATTATGACATCTCATATACAGTACATATAGATAGGTTTGGGAATACTTTAATTGTTTTGATTAAGTTATTTAATAAACATCTGGTAGCAGCCGTACAAACGAATGGATTAATTTCAGATTATTTTACTCTGAATAGGGGCACCTGTCAGGATTGCCCTCTTTCCCCATTATTGTTCTGTCTTGCCCTGGAACCATTAGCAGCCATGATAAGAAAGGAGGAAGATTTTCCAGGGGTGGTGGCAGGAGGTGTGTCGCATAAGCTTTTGCTTTACGCATATTATATTTTATTATTTGTCTCCCATCCTACTAGATCTGTGCCTTGCCTCCACAGAATTATGAATTCCTTTTCTAAATTCTCGGGATACAGAGTTAATTGGTCTAAATCCAAAACTTTGGCTCTGACAGCATGCTGCCCGGTAACAGCTTTTCAGCCCGGCACCTTCTAGTGGCCCAAACAGGGTCTTTGGGCATTTTATTCCCAGCAAATTTGTGTTATTACATGGTCAAAAGTTAATTTTGACCCTTTAATAAAAAGGTTTTCGAGCGATGTGGGTAGGTGGGCTTCATTACATTTATTGAAGTTCCTAAATGTAATTTTATGAGAGGAGCGAGGGTGGGGTATGGATTCGCTGTCCTTTTCTGCATATCGCAGCGCCAATGTTTGCTCCATTCTGCATAACGCAGCGGCTCATTTTTGCTTATCGTGGCCCATTCGGCGTGTTTCGCGGCCGACCCACCGGCCCGCTCGGCTCTCCCACTGGCCAGTCTGCCCCTCATCAGCCCCAAAGTGAGTCAGCCCACCGGGAAAATGTCCGGTATGCCAGATTGCCAGTCCAGCCCTGATCTAATCATTCAATTAACAGATAGAGTATATAAGCAGCCGTTTACCTCTCTTCTGTCTCAGCTGTTTCCAGCACACCTTAAACAGATCATCGCAATGTCTTAACCCTTGAAACATTCATCCTCCTTATCAGATAAGCTATTTTATCCAAATCATTATGTTATTCAACCAAAGCTGCCGCAGCATCTCACTATTTTGCGTACATTGTGATAATGGCGGCTGCCACTTTGACTGTGATTTTCTATCCTGCCTGTCTTCATTTTTAATCATTATTCGCCTAAGCAGATCCTATTGCATTGAGGCTGCCTCCGCAAACCGGCCACTGCTTTGACATATACCAAGTCAAGTCAAGTCAATTTTATTTGTATAGCGCCTTTCACAACACACATCGTTTCAAAGCAGCTTTACAGAAGATCGGGCATTAACAGACGATAAAACTGTAATGTCTATAATGTCGATGAATCATCATTGTGTAATTAGATAAAATACGATTGTTAATCGTGTTTAAAAATAAGTAATTAAATAATAATTGTATTAATAACCCCCGTGAGCAAGCTGAAAGCGACTGTGACAAGGAACACAAAACTCCATAAGATGTTGATTAATGGAGAAAAATAACCTTGGGAGAAACCAGACTCACTGTGGTGGCCTGTTCCCCTCTAGCTAACATCATGAATATAATGTAAATATTACTTATGTATAGTTAAAGTCATGGTTTAAAATGATTAAACTAAATAAGTGTTAAGGGTCAGTGTTTAAACAAAGATTTAGTTTGAACTGAAAGATTAATGACCAATGTCTTTGAAGTCCATCCTGGATTAACTGCAGAAGTTCACATAGATGCGATTGTACTTGTTAATTGGCTGATGAAGGCTTTTGTTGGCAATTGTTAGTCTATGCATTCCATTTCAAGATCATAGTCCATCAATAGGTGATGCAGGCAGAGATCAGGGATGTGAAATGCAGTTCAACCTGACCGGTAATTTCGGTGAGGTTTGGTGTGCTCCATTCTAAATCCAAGGTTCAGACAATGGCATATGAAGTATCCCATGTCTTGTGGTTGGAGTTGGCATCAGTTCATCCTCTGAAGTCCATCATAATAGACTGAAGTGATGTTTGGCTGGCACCAGCTGCATTTAGTCATCATCATTCAGCGACACGTAGCAGTGGAGTCCAACACGAAGAAGGAATGGTGCTGGGTCCAGCCGGATCTGGTGACCTCAGGATAGGAGTCCTGAGGTTGAGACAAGGAAACAAATAAAATAATGTAAGCATAGATGCCATTCAATTTATTGCAGAGTTATAAATCATGATCAATGTTTCTGGTTTCTGGTTCCGACAAACCCACCTAAAGCAACCTAATTGTGGATTGGAGGATAAATTAGGTGTATGCCTGGCTAAATAGATGAGTCTTTAGCCTAGACTTAAACTGAAGGAGTTTGTCTGCATCTTGAACATTGTTAGGGAGACTATTCCTTAGATTAGGTGCCAAATATGAAAAGGATCTACCTCCTTTTGTGGATTTTGATATTCTAGGAACTATTTACAGACCAGAATTTTGCGATCGTAATGAACGTGATGGAACATAGTGTGGAAGAAGGTCACTTAAGTACTGCGGAGCTAGACCATTCATAGCTTTGTACGTAGTTAACAGAATTTAAAAATGAATACGGAATTGATCAGGTAGCCAATGTAACGATGATAAAATGGGGCTAATATGATCATATTTCTTGGTTCTTGTTAGCGCTCTGGCTGCTGCATTTTAAACCAATTTAAGTTTATTTATTGATCTTGCTGGACATACTCCCAGAAATGCATTACAATAATCTAGTCTTGAGGTCATGAATGCATGAATTTGTTTTTCAGCATCAGCAACAGAGAGCATGTGCCTTAATTTAGCAATATTTCTTAGGTAGAAGAATGCTGTTCTACAAACATTGGTAATTTGATTTTCAAAGGACAGATTGGTATCAAATATAACACCTAAGTTCTTTGCTGTTGAAGATGATGTAACAGTACATCCATCGAGAGTCAAATTATATTGTAGTGGCTTATTTTTAGAGTTTTTTGGTCCAATAATTAGTTAATTTTGTCAGAATTGAGTAGAAGGAAATTTCTTTGGCCATCCAATCTAAAGTGGAAACTTTTTCTGATAATATCACGATTCCTGATAATATCTCCCAGGAGAAGCATATACATGGAGAAAAGCAGAGGCCCTAAAACTGATCCCTGTGGCACTCCATATTTTACTTGTATATTATTTTTATTGAGGTTTTCAAACATCAAAAACAACAGACAACAAGACCCTTCATAAAACAGGAATCTGTGCAATGTGTAAAATGAAACAAAAGTTCTATAAAAAAGGAAGACATACACAAAGCCAACCTCTGTTACAAAGTGTAATCACAATAATTACAGAAAGTGATTATTACAAATCAGGAAAACATAAATGAATAATTAGACCTTCAGATTCGACAAAAAAGTAAAAAATGGTTCCCACATCTCATCGAATTTTGCAGGGTTCCCAGATATGGAGTATCTAATTCTTTCAAGATGTAACGTAGAAGTGAGTCCAGTTAGCCAGTCAGAAAAGAGGGGTCTAGTATTTTTTTTCCACAAAAGCAAGATAACTTTCTTAGCAACAATCACACCATATTCAACTGGTAACCGTACCTTTGGCCTGAGAGCCTGCAATGAGTCAGACCAGCCAAGAATTGCTATGAGTGGGTCAGGAAGTAAAGCACAATTGTAGACTTTGGCAAAAAACTGAAAAATTTCTATCCAAAAACTCTGAATTTGTGTACAGAACCAAAAAAGGTGTGCCAGGGTACCCTCAGCAGCTTTACACTTATCACATATAGGAGAGACAGAGGGATAGAACTTACTGAGCTTTGCTTTAGAGTAGTGAAGTCTATGTAGTTCCTTGTACTGAATAAGTTGGTGTCTAGAATTTATAGAACAAGAATAAATAGACGAAAGACATTTATCCCAGACAGTCTCAGTAACCTGAATCCCCAAATCTTCTTCCCAAGCCTTTTTCAAATGAAGTGAAGAAAAATCTGTATTATCTTTAAAAGCATTAACAAAAAGAGATGTAATGCCCTTAGCGTCAGGGGAGTTAGAAAATAAATCAAATATTTTACAGTCAAAGGCAAAGTTTCAAAGTGTATAATATTAGTACAAACAAAGTTCCTGACATGAAGAAATCTGAAAAAGTGAAAAGAGGGAAGGGCAAATCTTTCCCTAAGCTGAGAAAAGGAGGGAAATGTATTATTAATATACAAATCTTTTATACAGAGAATACCTTTACCTTGCCATTCCATAAAAACATTATCTGTAAGAGAGGGTATAAACGCGTGATTATAACAGATAGGAGTGAACAGGGAGGTACTTGGTAGCTTAATTACCTTTCTGATCTGATACCATATTTTGATGGAGTTGTTAACGATTAAATTAGCTTTGGGAACTTCTTTACTAGGCAATGGTGCCGAAAATAGCAGAGCAGAAAGAGATGAGTGGATAGCATTTTGTTCTATCGCTAGCCAAGAGGGGACACTTGAACACTGCCCGGAAAAGAATCCTGCCAATACATTAATATTCTGCAGTTCGCTGCCCAGTAGTAATGAAGAAAGTTGGGCAAACCCAAACCCCCCCAAGCATTTTGGTTTATTCACGTGGGTTTTGGATATACGAGCGACTTTATAACCCCAAATGAAAGGCATAATTATTGAATCAAGAGTTCTGAAGAATGATTTGGGTAAAAAGAAGGGCAAATATAGAAAGAGATATAAAAATCTAGGAATGCGACCGATCATTGAGATAGGGAGTGATCTCCATCTTTCTATGTCCTTCTTTAGGTTGTCTAGTAAAGCAAAATAATTTAATTGAACTAATTCCTTTGGGTTCTTAGGGACCACCACACCGAGATATTTTATCTTGTCTAAAGTGATTTTAAATGGCAGACTCTTCATAAAAACTGGATCTATATTATCACTGATGGGCATAAGTTCACTATTTTGCCAGTTAACCGAATAACCAGAGAAGCTACTGAATGAGTTTAATAAATCTAACAGAGGGGGAATAGAGCGCTCAGGGTCTGAAAGGTACAAAAGGACATCGTCAGCGTAGAGAGATATGATATGATCAACCTGACCTATATTTAAGGGCGGAATCTGTGGATGAAGTCAAATGGCTATTGCCAAAGGTTCTATGGCAAGGGCAAACAACAGGGGTGAAAGTGGACACCCCTGCCGGGTACCCCTATGCAATTCAAATTGCGGTGATCTATCGAGATTAGTTAACACTGAAGCGCAGGGATGGTGATACAACATGCTAACCCAGGAAGAAAACCTATCGCCTAAATTAAATTCTTTAATAGTGGTTAAGATGTAGTTCCATTCAACTTGATCAAAAGCTTTTTCTGCATCTAATGCGATAATTGCCAATTTAGAGTGGGAATTTAGCTTAGAATAGATTATATTTAGAAAACGTCTAACATTAAAAAAGGAAAATCTTTTTGGGATAAAGCCAACTTGGTCGGGGTGAATAATTGTTGAAATACATTTGTTTAATCTTGTTGCCAAAATTTTAGTGAACACTTTTAAATCCGTATTGAGAAGAGAAATTGGACGAAAAGAAGACACGTCAGCCTCATCCTTGCCTTTCTTAAGAAGTAAGGAAATATTAGCGGAGTATAGAGAAGAGGGAAATTTCTGCTTGATGAAGGAATGTGTAACGATCCACACCGTCTTTGGTTTGTGTACCTTTTATTTTAAGTTTTGGCACCTTTTATGTTCCATATTGTTCTTTGTTTATGCACTCTTATTTTGAAAGTCTTGTCATGTCCTGTTTTCCCTCCTTGTCTATGTGTCCGGTTTTCATTGGTTTATTGTTTGATTGCTTTATTATCTGTTCTAGCTTTGTCATTGGTTTTAGTTAATTGCCTTGTCATCTTGTTTTGAGTTCTGTTCTCCCATTGGCTTTTGTTTCCCCTTTGGTTTTGTATTTAGGCCCTCATGTTCACCTTGTCCTTTGTTGGTCGTTGTTTGATGTTAGGAGAATGTTTCATGTCAATCCTGCCCTCGTCCGTGTTTCTGCCTGAGCCCTCCTTGGAAGATTCCCAGTGTTTATCTTGTGTTTATACCTTTGTTTTCCCCTTGTGGATGTTTCATTTGTTCCTGTGTTTATACTTCCCTTTACTTTATGGTATTCAAATAAAGCTGTACCTGGATCCTCACTCCCTCGTCTGCCCACTTTGTCACAGAATGATTGAACATCCGTAACATAAGGGGCACAATTTTATCTACATATTTCTTATAAAATTCAAAACTGAAGCCATCAGGACCAGGGGACTTCCCATTAGGAAAGGCGTTAATCGCGTCAATTATCTCTTGAATTGTAATATCAGAATTCAAGATTTCCTGGTCCGCTTCACTTAATTGAGGGAGGGAGAGCGAACGAAGAAAATCCGAAATAGCCTCAGATGATACAGACGTCTTAGATTCGTACAAGTCTGCAAAAAATTCCATAAAGCGTTTATTGATATCCTTTGGATTAGTCAATATTTTACCATCCCTGTCAGCTATACTATGAATTGACCTACTGGCATAGGAGCCCCTCAACTGACGGGCTAATAATTTATCTGGTTTATCCCCAATCTCAAAATGCTTCTGCTTAATTTTTAATAACATCTTATTCACCTGGTCTGACATTATCTTATTATATTCAAATTTAGAACACAAGAGTCAGTGGTATCCCTATATAGTTTTTCCAACTGGGCAAGACGAGCATCTATCTCTACCAATCGTTTTTGTCTAAGTTTCTTTACTGCTGTCTCATAAGAAATTATGTGTCCCCTCATCACAACTTTAAAAGTTTCCCATAACACAGAGTCAGAAACATCTCCTTTGTCGTTGATCTCTATAAACTCTGTCAACGAATCCATATGCTGACTAAATTTCTCATCTGAAAGGAGGCAAGTATTAAATCTCCAATTATAACTTGGCTTTGCCCAGCCGAAATCAAAAGATACCGTAACAGCAGAATGATCAGAGATCAGTATATTATGATACTTGGATGAAGAGACATTAGATAATAATTTAGAGTCTATAAAAAAAAAATATATTCTAGAATATGACTTGTGAACATGGGAAAAGAATGAGTACTCCTTATCATCCGGATGTTGTAGCCTCCAGATATCAACAGCGTCCAGTGACTCGGAAAGATGTTTAATGACTGAGGTAGAATTGAGAGAAATTTGGGAAATTTGTCCAGAACAGGGTCCAGTGTACAGTTAAAATCGCCGCCAACTATAAAGTGAGTGTCGGGTTGAGAGGGTAGAAGGTTAAATACTTTACGAAAGAAAGCCGGATCGTCATAATTAGGGGCATAGAAATTTAAAAAAGTAAAATGTTGAGAAGCAATTACGCCAGTGACAAGAACATAGCGGCCGCCAGGATCTGTTAACGTGGATATATGTTTAAACGAAACTGAGTTACGAAATAATATTGAAACCCCTCTGGCTCTACACGAAATTGTGGATTGAAACGCCTGGGAAATCCAATTACACTTTAAGCGATTCTGTTCCCCATTTTTAATGTGCGTCTCTTGTAAGAAAATGATGTCAGCCTAAATGGAGTGTAGATATGAAAACACTTTAGCTCGCTTCACCTGACTGTTCAAACCACGCACGTTCCAACTGGCTAGTGTAATATCGCCTCCCTGTGAATAAGTCATACTGGTTGCCATTTTACAGCAAAAACTGTTATTCCAACCAAAAAAATTGAGTAGCACAGATAAAATGAAGGGTGTACTCCATACTTATGTTTGGTTTGACAATTCCTCATTTACATAGACAAAGTGGTAGCGGTCTGCTAAATATGACCTAAACCACGCTAATGCAACTCCACAAATGCCAACGTAATTCTCTAGCCTATTCAAGAGAATGTCGTGATCTATCATGTCGAATGATCAGTAAGATCTAAAAGCACTAGAAGAGAAATGCAGCCGCGATCAGTTGATAAGAGCAAGTCATTTGTAACTCTGATAAGTGCAGTCTGTACTGTGATGAGGCCTAAATCCTGACTGAAATTCTTTGTATATACTATTTCTCTGTAGAAATAAATATATTTGCAAGGATACTACCTTTTCTAGTATTTTGACATAAATGGGAGATTTGACATCTGTCTATAATTAGCCAGTTCTCCAGGATCAAGTTTTGGCTTCTTAATAAGCGGTAATAAGCCCACTATAGCGGCATAAATGTCCTTCGTCTAAACCTTCCACCCATATAGGACCCTTATGTGAGGCTGCCTCCGTAAGATGGCCGATTAGATGCAATATATCCCAGTACATTCCACCCAGAGCAGGCCTTTGCATGATGCTGTCTCCGCAAGCTGGCTGCTTCAATGCAGTTTACCAAAATCTTGCTCCTGTAGACCACCCTCTTAGACAACTCCACACCCTTATCTATGGGTTCAATACTAAAAGCCATCTCTCCTAGAACACTCCAAATTTACTGGACAGCTTGGAGTTCCTTCAAAAAACTTCCACAGAACTTACAACATAGTTTATCCAGATTTTACCTACTCGCCATATCCTCTGTCATATCCAACCTCCATAATAACAAATAAATTCAGCCAGGAGCAATCAAAGTCTATCTCAGCAGCTTACATTTCTTCTTTATACTCGTCCTCTTCCATTACCAAACCCCAGAGAGCTCTCCTTAACAAGGATTTACACACAATGAATCCCACCCTTTCGGACACCAGACAACTACTAACCATTGACATCAATGAAATCCATTGAACCATTGAAATCTAATCAAATGCCTTGTTACTCTTCGCTCTGGTCTATTTTCCCTCAACAAATCAAGAACCCTAAATGCCATGTTCAATTTGCCTTTCTTCGGCTTCCTCAGAGCCTAAGAACTCACCATCAACTCCACCCCACCTTCTCCGACCTTCAATTCTTAATCCATGACACAATCCATTTCAACATCAGAGTCAACCCGGTCAATTACCGAACAAACATACATTCCAGTTTTCATTTTCAATCTGCCAACCCCCATTCAGCCATACCAGTCCTTGGCCTTTGTTCTTCTCCGGAGAAACTCTCAAATCACCTCTCCACTCAACCCTCTATTTTCTGATGACAAAAACCTCCCTGTGTCTAGACATTGCTTCCAAAAGTATCTAAATTATCCTCATCAGATCCAACATTCTTACCAAACATTTCTCTTCTCATTCTTTCCACATAGGGGCCGCTACTTCAGCTGCCCAGAAAAGTCTGGCCGAGCATCAAATTAAAACACTCGGTCAGTGATCATCCCACACCTTCGAAATATACAGTCGATCCAACCTCCAATACATCAGACAAGCACACCAGACACTCACATCTTCTAGGCTTTGGCCATGCCTCCCTACTATTATGCACCTCACTGCTAACCTAGCCCCGCTGGGTTCGTATCCATCTGGATGCAACGAGGGCTCTCCCGTTCGAGTGCGCATGAGCTACCACACCTGGCATGGGCTCTCTCATTCGAATTGCAGAGTGAGCTTTCCAGTTTATATATATGGGGCTCTCCCATTCAAAGCGCAGCGGGAGCTGTCCCATTCGAATCGCAGTGTGAGCCCTTCGTTCAGGCGCCATGGGGGCTTTCCCCTAACGAATTGCAGAGTGATCCTTCATGTTCTTGACCACGAGGGATCTCCCATTTGAATCGCAGTGTGGGCCCCCCTATCTGAACAGCGGGCTCGAGGTACCAGGATTCGTTTGTCCCCAAAGCGCAGTGGGCCACTCGTTCTCCTTATGCGATTCAGGCCCTTGCGTCAGAAGGATGGTAGCTCTTTGTCTGATGTACATACTGTAGGCTCCCTCCTTCTGATCCCTGGAGGTTTTGCTTCGGATATCGTTCGGTCCGCTCCACTGGGGATGAGGACTTCCTTCCCCGTCTGTGACATCTGAGAGCCCATGCACTTTTGACTCATGGGCTCTATATCATGGACGCTGTGGTGGGACGTACTCCAGCTCTACTAATTTAAACCCTCCAGCCCAAACGCTGCTCCAGCAGGAGCAATTTCAGGGTGTCACTGCCACAGCAGTGCTTGCTCACGACACTTGGTCGATAAACGCAGCAGCGAGATGCATCCCAGCACTAAGCTGATGGAATCCTAATGCAGCCACTTGAACTTCTTGCCTTTCACACTGTCGCAGGAGTACCTCAGTCATAGCTTTTGCCGCAAAAGCATCCCTGGTTCATGCTTTCCAAATGTAGCTCCCTCCGGAGCCCCTTTCAAAATTATACTGCCACAGCAGTACCCAACTCATAGCTCCACATGGTGGACATAGTAGGGAGATGTCGGCCCAGCCTAGCAGCAGTATTGCCTGCTCACGACTCCAGGTCAATAAACAGTGGTGAAACGTGTTAGCCTTTCAAATTGATGCATCCCCAGTTGACACTGCCACTGCAGTATAAGCTACCGCAATAACTACCGCCAATGCGCAACAGTTGCCTCGCTCACAGCTCCTGCAAAAACTAGACAACAACCATCCTAAACTCCTCCAGCACCTTTTTGGGGGGATACTTCAGAGCTCGAGTTGAAGCTGCTTTATCAAGCGCCTCCTACGTGGACAGCAAGCCAAATTTTTTTTACCTTAACAGCTTAAATTATTTTATTATTTATTTATTATTTAAATTATTAATTATTTGGACAAACAAACTCATGAATCTATGATTGGGAAGGTTAATGTTATCCAAATTAATTGTATACTAAAATTCAACTACCTGCTACAGTCTCTCCCTATAGATCAAGCTATTTGATAGCATAGCGAATTCCTTCATTTGGAATGGTAAACATCCCAGATTACATTTCAGTAAATTGTATAGACTGATTGACAAAGGTGGGCTAGGCCTACCCAAGATTTTGTTTTATTATTGTGCATTCATCTCAGACATTTGGCTCATTGGTCGCTTCCACCTGAGAGAGCCCCTCCCTGATTTTGTATTGAACATGAAGTTCTTGCCACTAGTTTGCCATTGCAAAGCCTTTCTATCATGGTAATGGTGGGGTTAAATGTTGATTCTGTGTTTATTTGTTTTGCTTTTTGTTATTTATATGAATCATTAAAAAATGTAAATCAGAAGAAAACATAGTAGTCATGGTTAATACAATATTACCACAGTAAATCTGTGGTAAGTTTTCATAAGGGTATCATTTAATAATCAGGATTATTGTTGTTTTATCAACTCTGAATTTAAATAAACCTGTAAAAATGGTCAAACAAGCCCATTATAATACATGTGTAAGTTTATATATGCAGAATAATTCCAGCAACATGATTTGAATCTATGGAAAAACCCAGCCTTTCAGTTTGGAATGTTTTAACATCATAAATTACAGGCCTTCAGCCGGAACCCCACACAGTTAAACCAGGCTGTTCTGTGTAAGGTTACAAAGACCATCAGATTTGCACAACTCTAAGACATTTCATCTTAATCTAGCCCTGCAAGTTAATGCTGAAAATTGCTTTGAACTGTGATAAATACCTGACAAATTAATGATTATAGGCTGATGGACATCTTTAAAATGTGTGTAGCGATGTGCAAACACCTATAATCGATAAATATAATCTTTAATTTTGTATGATTCATCTCATTCTAATAAGAATGGTAACTATTAGGCTTAACTTGATAAAATACAATGATGTGTAAAACCAATATGATTTTATAACCAGAGATTTTCATTTTATGTTACCTACACGTATAACAGCCATAAAAAATGTCATGTTTAGTATGTAAGCTTTCGCTGGCATATGCAGAGAAAGCTGATGACAACGAATATCATGTCTCTTGTACCATTCTCAAGATATAAAAGCTCATGATTAAATATCCACTATTTTTGAGCGGGAGATTTTTAAGACAAAGAACCATAAATCGACTGTTGGAAAAGACAGCCCAGTTGACCGTGTGACTCTGAAAAGTCACTTCTGATTGGCGCAGGACCTTTGGGGATGTGGCCAATTTCAGTTAAAATATTTCCAAACAGGAATAACATGCTCTCTTCTGCTCTTCATCGTCTCTTACCTCTCTTGTCTCTCCTTCTTCGTCTCTCCTCTCTTCTGCCTGCACATGATTTGTCTGGTCGCTCCGTTGCCAGGTCCACGCATTTTGAGGCCCAAGTAAACTCGGGACCTGACGTCCCGAGAAGGAATGAGAAGGCCTCGCTTCACAGCTAACCTCATCATTCATACAGACAATAAATTCGATCATACAGAGGTCAAAAACAGCAAAGGAACAAACTTTCAACCAAGCACCAAGAACCAAGCAACACAAATTCCGCAAGGAGACACCACAAAGACAGTACATCTCCAATATTGTGCTCAAAGTGCTGGTGTATTAATTAAACTAGATTAAAAAGTTCGCCGAGACAAACTTTAAGTTGGCTTGTGAAAGTTTGGCCCAGAAAGTTTGAAGAAGTTTGAAGTTTAAAGTAGTTTGAAGTTTAAAGTAGTTTGAAGATTAAAGTAGTTTGAAGTTTAAATTAGTTTAAAGTTTAAATTAGTTTAAAGTAGTTTGAAGATTAAAGTAGTTTGAAATTTAATTTAGTTTAAATATATTAAAATATATATTTTATTATATATATATATATATATATATATTTTATTTAATATATATATTAATATATATATTTTAATATATATTATTATATATTATTAGTTTATAAGTTTAAATGAGTCTAAAAGTTCAAGTTTAGAGTTTATTAATTTATTATGAGTTTAAGAGTTTATAAGTGTAGATAGATAGATAAGTGTCATAGATATATAAGATTATTAGTTTAAATGAGTCTCAATGGCTCATATAGTATATAGAATGGCAATTTGATTTAGTCTAGGGTTTCAAGGTGTTTAGATTTAAATTTTTGACAGTTGGGGAATTTGAAAATCTGAAAATTCTGCAATGTTAAGTCAATGGGAGTTTTTCCGAGTTTTGATCGTCATTTTTAGGAAAACCGTAAGTCCGATCAGTTAGAAAAGATATAGCATATAACTTCAGAACAGTCCAAAGGTCTAGTCTTTAAATTAAAGTTAACAGTTTTCTAAGAATAATAATAATAATAACTAGATAGGTACATTTCCTGAAGAAAATGTGAGTGGTGCTTGCCGTGGCAAAACTCGTCAAATAGCATTTTCTAACTTGTTTCTAAGCACTAAAACAAAGGTCATAGAATGTTGCTAACGCGTGTTTTTCATGATGGTAGCACGTTTTTAGAATGTTTTAGCACTTCGCTAGGCGAAGCTAGCATGTGTTAGCATGATAATAGCAGGTTTTTAGCATGTTTTAGCACTTCGTTTGGCAATGCTAACATGTGTTAACATGATGCTAGCACGTTTTTAACATGTTTTAGCAAATCCCTAGGCAAAGCTAACATGCATTAGCATAATGCTAGCACGTTTTAACATGTTTTAACACTTCACTAGGCGATGCCAACATGTGTTATCATGATGTTAGCATGTTTTAGCATGTTTTAACACTTCGCTAGGCGATGCCAGCATGTGTTATCATGATGTTAGCATGTTTTTAGCATGTTTTAGCACTTCGCTAGGCGATGCCAGCATGTGTTAGCATGATGCTAGCACATTTTTAGCATGTTTTAGTACTTCGCTATGCAATACTAGTATGTGTTAGCATGATGATAACACGTTTATAGCATGTTTTAGCACTTCGCTAGGCGATGCCAGCATATGTTAGCATGATGCTAGCACATTTCTAGCTTGTTTTAGGGTGTGGCTATGAAGATTTTTATTGGCTGCTTGATAATATAAATCCTCTGAGGGAGAGAGAGAGAGACGCAGGGCTGACAGGCCCTTTTTTGTCTGTGTGTGTGAAAATGTCAGTTGGGATTTTTTGTCCGCTGTGCGAGCATCGTACACCCGATCACTTAGAAAAGATATAGCACACCTCTCCTCAATGAGCCGCACGATTTGATGCCTCACACAGGGGTCTGTGACAAAAGCTGCGGGAGGAGTAGCGCGCCAAACTATGTGTGGAATAATAATAATAACTAGATTAAAAAGTTTGAGTACAAACTTTAGGTTGGCTTGAGAAAGCCTAGCATAAAGTTTGAAGTAGTTGTAAAAGTTTGAAGATTTAAGGTTTTTAGTTTGTAATTATAAGTAGTAGTTTTCAAAGTTCAAAGTTTAGAGATTATAAAACCATTCAGTCTATCAAATAGATTAGATAGATTAGATAGATAGATAGATAGATAGATAGATAGATAGATAGATAGATATTGACCCTCAGATAGATAGATAGATAGATAGATAGATAGATAGATAGATAGATAGATAGATAGATATTGACCCTTAGATAGATAGATAGATATTGATCCTCAGATAGATAGATAGATAGATATTGACCCTCAGATAGATAGATAGATAGATAGATAGATAGATAGATAGATAGATAGATAGATAGATAGATAGATAGATAGATAGATAGATAGTCATTGACCCTTAGATAGATAGATAGATAGATAGAGTATGACCCACAGATAGATAGATAGATAGATAGTTATTGACCCTCAGATAGATAGATAGATAGATAGATAGAGTATGACCCACAGATAGATAGATAGATATTGACCCTCAGATAGATAGATAGATAGGCAGACAGATAGATAGATATTGACCCTCAGAAAGATAGATAGACAGATAGATAGATATATTATTTTTTACTTGGTTGCTAGGGTAACCCAATCTGATTGCTAGGCAGTTTCCAGGGTGATCCTTATCAAGCCTCCTTTTCATTCTGAGTGAATAAAGTGAACCCGGAAGTCTCTACGATTTTCTGTTGCATAGATATGTGATTCGTTACTTGGTTGCTAGGGTAACCCCATCTGGTTGCTAGGCAGTTACCAAAGTAACTCATAAGGCTCCTTGCAATCCTGTGTGAAATATGTCAACCCCTAAGTCTCTACGATTTTCTGGTTCAAAGATATGTGATTTGTTACTTGGTTGCTAGGGTAACCGCATCTGGTTGCTAGGCAGTTACCAGAGTGATACATATCAAGGCTACTTTCCATCTTGAGTGAAATAAGTGAAACAGGAAGTCTCTACGATTTTCTGGTGCAGAGTTATGTGATTTGTTACTTGGTTGCTAGGGTAAGCCCTTGTCGTTGCTAGGCAGTTACCAGAGTGATACTTTTCAAGACTCCTTGCTATCCTGTGTGAAATAAGTCAAACAGGAAGTCTCTACGATTTTCTGGTGCAGAGATATGTGATTTGTTACTTGGTTGCTAGGGTAACCCCATCTGGTTGCTAGGCAGTTACCAGGGTGATACATTATAAGGCTACTTTCCATCCTGAGGGAAATAAGTGAAACAGGAAGTCTGTATGATTTTCTGGTGCAGAGAGATGTGATTTGTTATTTGGTTGCTAGGGTAACCCTGTCTGGTTGCTATGCAGTTACCAGGGTGATACTTATCAAGCCTCCTTTCCATCCTGAGTGAATAAAGTCAACCCGGAAGTCTCTATGATTTTCTGTTGCAGAGATATGTGATTTGTTACTTGGTTGCTATGGTAATCACATCTGGTTGCTAGGCAGTTACCAGAGTGATACATATCAAGGCTACTTTCCATCCTGAGTGAAATAAGTGAAACAGGAAGTCACTACGATTTTCTGGTGCAGAGATATGTGATTTGTTACTTGGTTGCTAGGGTAACCCCATCTGGTTGCTAGGCAGTTACCAGAGTGATACATATCAAGGCTACTTTCCATCCTGAGTGAAATAAGTGAAACAGGAAGTCTGTATGATTTTTTGGTGCAGAAATATGTTGTTTATTATTTGGTTGCTAGGGTAACCCTGTCTGGTTGCTATGCAGTTACCAGGGTGATACTTATCAAGCCTCCTTTCCATACTGAGTGAATCAAGTCAACCTGGAAGCTACTATACTGTGGCTATGAAGATTTTAGGTCATTACTTATTGGCTGCTTGGTAAAATAAATCCTCTGAGGGAGAGAGAGAGGGAGAGACGCAGGGCTGACAGGCCCTTTTTTGTCTGTGTGTGTGAAAATGTCAGTTGGGATTTAAATTTCTGAACATTCCGCAATGTTAAGTCAATGGGAGTTTTTCCGAGTTTTGATCGTCATTTTTAGGAAAACCGTAAGTCCGATCAGTTAGAAAAGATATAGCACACTATTTGGGATTAGTCTGAAGGTCTGTGCCGAGTTTGGTGCATGTAGCTTAAAAGCTCTAGGAGGAGTTAGATTTAGAAATTTAGTCTCAGAATAATAACTAGATTAAAAAGTTTGAGTACAAACTTTAGGTTGGCTTGAGAAAGCCTAGCATGAAAGTTTGAAGTAGTTGTAAAAGTTTGAAGATTTAAGGTTTTTAGTTTGATGTAATTATAAGTAGTGGTTTTCAAAGTTCAAAGTTTAGAGATTATAAAACCATTCAGTCTATCAAATAGATTAGATAGATAGATAGATAGATAGATAGATATTGACCCTCAGATAGATAGATAGATAGATAGATAGATAGATAGATAGATAGATAGATAGATAGATAGATAGATAGATAGATAGTCATTGACCCATAGATAGATAGATAGATAGATAGAGTATGACCCATAGATAGATAGATAGATAGATAGATAGATAGATAGATAGATAGATATTGACCCTCAGATAGATAGATAGATAGATAGATAGATAAATAGATAGATAGATAGATAGATAGATATTGACCGTCAGATAGATAGATAGATAGATAGATAGATAGATAGATAGATAGATAGATAGATAGATAGATAGTTATTGACCCTCAGATAGATAAATAGATAGATAGATATTGATCCTCAAATAGAAAGATAGATAGATATTTACCCTCAGATAGATAGATAGATAGATAGATAGATAGTCATTGACCCTTAGATAGATAGATAGATAGATAGATAGTCATTGACCCTTAGATAGATAGATAGATAGATAGATAGACAGATAGATAGATAGATAGATAGATAGATAGATAGTTATTGACCCTCAGATAGATAGATAGATAGATAGATAGATAGAGTATGACCTACAGATAGATAGATAGATATTGACCCTCAGATAGATAGATAGATAGATTGACAGATAGATATTGACCCTCATAAAGATAGATAGATAGATAGATAGATAGACAGATAGATATATTATTTTTTACTTGGTTGCTAGGGTAACCCAATCTGGTTGCTAGGCAGTTTCCAGGGTGATCCTTACCAAGCTTCCTTTTCATTCTGAGTGAATAAAGTCAACCCGGAAGGCTCTACAATTTTCTGTTGCATAGATATGTGATTTGTTACTTGGTTGCTAGGGTAACCATATCTGGTTGATAGGCAGTTACCAGAGTGACACATAACAAGGCTACTTTCCATTCTGTGTGAAATATGTCAACCCCTAAGTCTCTACGATGTTCTGGTTCAAAGATATGTGATTTGTTACTTGGTTGCTAGGGTAATCACATCTGGTTTCTAGGCAGTTACCAGAGTGATACATATCAAGGCTACTTTCCATCCTGAGTGAAATAAGTGAAACAGGTAGTCTCTACGATTTTCTGGTGCAGAGATATGTGATTTGTTACTTGGTTGCTAGGGTAACCCCGTCTGGTTGCTAGGCAGTTACCAGAGTGATACATATCAAGGCTACTTTCCATCCTGAGTGAATAAAGTCAACCCGGAAGTCTCTATGATTTTCTGTTGCAGAGATATGTGATTTGTTACTTGGTTGCTAGGGTAATCACATCTGGTTGCTAGGCAGTTACCAGAGTGATACATATCAAGGCTACTTTCCATCCTGAGTGAAATAAGTCAACACGGAAGTCTCTCTGATTTTCTGTTGCAGAGATATGTGATTTGTTACTTGGTTGCTAGGGTAATCACATCTGGTTGCTAGGCAGTTACCAGAGTGATACATATCAAGGCTACTTTCCATCTTGAGTGAAATAAGTGAAACAGGAAGTCACTACGATTTTCTGGTGCAGAGATAAGTGATTTGTTACTTGGTTGCTAGGGTAACCCCATCTGGTTGCTAGGCAGTTACCAGAGTGATACATATCAAGGCTACTTTCCATCCTGAGTGAAATAAGTGAAACAGGAAGTCTGTATGATTTTCTGGTGCAGAGATATGTGATTTGTTACTTGGTTGCTAGGGTAATCACATCTGGTTGCTAGGCAGTTACCAGAGTGATACATATCAAGGCTACTTTCCATCTTGAGTGAAATAAGTGAAACAGGAAGTCACTACGATTTTCTGGTGCAGAGATATGTGATTTGTTACTTGGTTGCTAGGGTAACCCCATCTGGTTGCTAGGCAGTTACCAGAGTGATACATATCAAGGCTACTTTCCATCCTGAGTGAAATAAGTGAAACAGGATGTCTGTATGATTTTCTGGTGCAGAAATATGTGATTTGTTATTTGGTTGCTAGGGTAACCCTGTCTGGTTGCTATGCAGTTACCAGGGTGATACTTATCAAGCCTCCTTTCCATACTGAGTGAATCAAGTCAACCTGGAAGCTACT